>CM038792.1:43059520-43143727 GCA_021764765.1 Vicia sativa
ATATAATTTTTAATATTAATAATTTAATTGTTTACAAACTACATTGTTTACCCGTAATATTGATTGTTTACACAAAGTATTAAAGTAAAATTAATTTCTTTGAAGATGTAGATTTTAGATCTTCTAATCATAGAATTTTGGGTAAATCATGTTGGTGTATCATATTTTCAATTGCTTTTGTATGCATTTATTTCCCAAATAAAAAGGTTAGATAAATAAATGATTTTCTCTCAAATAAATATATAAGAAGATGACCTTAAACCCAAATAATTTTTCGCTTCTGCAATTTGTCATAGAGATCTTTTCATGGAAAATGCTCTTGTAAACCTTAAAGCGGTGGATGTAGATAGTTTCAAGCGCTTCAAGATGCTTCACTTGCTTTTTGATATTCATGATGATTTTATAATGAAATTTTTTATGTTTCATGTGGATCACTAATGGTAGTATCTTGAACGTTGATACTCATGAAATGGATGATAAATATTTGTTTAAGGATAATGATCAATATCCTAAATAGTCACCCCCTTGGTTTTGACAAAAAGCAAGGAAAAATATGTTTACCCCTCAGTTTTAGAAGAAACTGAGGTAAATAATCTTTTCAAATATTGAACTATCTTCTTTGTTTAAGTTGAAGCAAGAATGATTTTCTGCACTTGCTATCTATCACATAGAACTTTTCCAACCTTCTTTAAATAAGAATTGTTCCAAAAATACAACAACAACCACATCAACAACCTTATGTGAGATAAGTTGCAAGGACAAGAAAATGTTTTGTTTAAGAAGAACATTGAAGATTTTTATGTCTTGAAATTCACCAAAAATGATGCTTACGAGTTTGGGGTGGCTAGATATGTTAGAATTAGAGTAAAATTTGTTTAACGACCATTTTGATAGTAAAATATGATTAGTTTATCCCCGCTATTATGAAAATCGAGGATAGCTCAATTAGTCAGTTATAAACAATAAAAACATAAACCCAATAGTTGAGATTCAAGTGTCCCGAATTGTTTTTTTGTTCAGTTATTTTGAAATTTTGAAAACATTTCTGTAAGAGTCAATGGTAACTGGTTACATCCTGAAGTAATTGGTTACTTCACCCATGCCACGTTATTGTCTATGCAAACACTAGAACATGTAACTAGTTACATCCTGAGGTAACTGGTTACCTCACTGTTACAAAGCCATTGTCCACCTGTTTTTGGTTCATATAACCGGTTACATCCGGAAGTAACAGGTTACCTCGACTGCATAATCATTTTTCTACTATTTCGCGATACGAAAATCCATTATCACCACAATCTAAATAGACCCAAACACCTCACAACACATAATTCATAATCTCCATTTTTAGTGCATATTCACATACATTATTAGTGTTAAATATGATGGATATCAACCCGAAAATATAGCTCAAAGGGTGAGGTTCCCCTCACATATTTATATATTTAACAGCTCAGGAAACTAAGCAATTTGGGACTTCAAACAAACTCTAACAACACATATACCAACTTCAACACCCACCCTCACGCCTAGCATGGGCATGGGCCAAATGCCCATATTGCAGTCTTTATCCCAACTCTGATACCATGTTAAATATGCTTGGATTAACTAGAGAGTTTTGAAAACTTGCATTCAAAAATAGATGCATTAAATGCATCAATTAATCAAAATTAAACCATCAGTGAGCATCAATGAAATTCATAGACCATTACAGTAATTTGAGTTAGCAGCTATGATGCCTTAAACTAACTGAATCAAGGTAAGGTCCTTATTTATAGGAGAAGTGAATGTTGATCTCATATGTGAAAGAAAGATCGCGAATGAGTGAATTCTGTGAATTTCAAGGTGAGAAACGGTGACTTGTAATTCCTCAAAACTCGGTCAAAACTTATTGTTAGGCTTAAACATGTTCAAGCAAGTTTTCTAAACATGTTTAAGTGGATTTTGCACATATATTTTGTGATTAGAAGCCAAATTAAATAAATTACAATCTAAATGCAAGTGAAACTTCAATTCTAAGGTACCAACTTCCAAGCCATGGAGCATGCAATGTAGGAAGCTTTATGCTATCATTCTTTTTGCCTTGGAAAGATCTCTCTATACTCTTTACAATATACCAAGAAAGGTTAAATTTGGATGCTTAAGTTGAGAGATATGTCCATTTGAATTTGTGAAAAACACACAGATTCTTACACTTAGAAATATTTTTTAAGTATAGGCTTCAAAAATGACCTATAATGTTTTGCAATCTTACAAATCCTTCCGCTGAAAATTGACTCCTGATCCTTGAATATAAAATGGAATAGACTCATAAAATTGAATTTTGGAATTAAGATCACTCAAAAATAATAAAATTGAGAGAGTTATGGCCTTTGGGAGTCGTAAAATTCCTTGAGAATTCCATAGATGACATGTAATCTTTTCAATTCTTAAATAATCTTCCAAGCATTTTCAAGTCTTGCACCTTGAAACAAAGTTCATGTAGACACCCTCAAGTTTATTTCTAAAAAGAATGAACTCAAGGAGATGAAAAGTAACCAAGTTATGATCCTTTGAAGTTTACAATCCCTTTATTCCCGAACACAAGGTGACTTACAATGTTTCTCAACTTTTGAGGATTTTCCTTATATGTTTTGCTCTTGTCATATGAAAGGTTGTTAAGAATGATGCTAATACTTCAGAAAAATAATCAACTCAAGATGATGAAAATTGGGTGAGTTATTCACTTTTAAACATAGAATCAAGAACTTGCCAAATTAGGCCAAGCCACTTGAATCAATTTTGTATCTTTTGAACTTTTCACAACTTAAGGCGTGATAAATTACAAATGACCTTAAAAATGATGTATCCTTGAAATTACCTTAATTATAGAGCTCATGGCTTGACGAAACTTGTTAAATAAGGTATGGAAATAAACTCATAAACCTATGGAGTCTCTTAATGAGTTAAGCTATAATCTCTTGAGATAATTTTGATCAAATTAAGTTGAGAGATTTTCAAACCAAAATACTTTGATAATAGGGTCAATGATTTTGAATCCAGCCCCTTTAAAGCTCAATTAATGGTCCATTATATGATCATCCTCCTTCAAAACTCTAGCTTTGGAGGTGAGATGGATGCACTTGGCTCAACACCCACAACACGCAAATCATAGAAGAGAAAACATACATTTTTGGATTTTTAAGGGTTATTAAACATCAAAACATATACACAACACACAATTCAAGGTGCTTGTGATACCCTAAGAAAAACCAAAGATATGAGAGAATAGAAGAAAATTAACCCCATGGTGATTTTAATGCATTGTGATGACATGCCATGATAGAGAATCTTAGGGCAAAATTGGGGTATAACACCACACCCTCCATATTTCAATAATACTCATGTTCCTTGTGGAAATTTAAGCCAAAAATCTAGACAAAATACCCGCTTAGTTTAATATAACAAAATGGTAGATTGCAAAAATATGATGCAATCTGATATTTGAAAATGTCGGAATATTTGATTAGTGCCGAATTTTTAAAAAGTTGTAAATTACCGAACATTTAGCACAAAGGTGAAAACCCCGTAGTTATAAAAGGGTGAAAAATGAAAGGTTGAAATATTGCCAAACTTTTATACGGTTGTGATTGTACCGACCATTTTGTGTGGTCCGAATGACTCCAAAGTTGTATAAATAAGGAACATGTGTTGTTTTTAAGAATCATATTTACAATGACTAATACTCAATTTTTATTAATACAAAAGTATATTTCAATTAGAGTGGCAATGGGTCTGCCCGTTGGGCATGCTGCTTGCCCATTACTTTAGTGTGGCCAAGAATTTAGGCCTTCACCCTCATGTGACCTCCTACCGCCTCTATTTTCTCCGCTGGCTTTTGTGGGCACGTGTTTTAACATAAAATTAAGTTTTTAGACCTAAAGGTGAAGTGTCTGCTGGCTTTCCCCACCCGCACTTACTTTTTGCGGGCGCATCTATATTTTAGACCCTCATCCTCAACTATGAATGCCCCGCCCGCCCCATTTTTTTTGCGGCTTTTATGGGTGGGCTTAAACGAAAGGAATGCTCGTTTGCCACCCCTAATTTCAATGGGCTAAAACATCTTATAGAGTTTCACTTTGATAAGGACAACACATGTCTCACCGCCTTGAGATCCACTATGAATGATTTGTTGCTTGACATCAACAATTGAAACGTGGATAAGATCGAGTTTTGAGCGTATATATGATGCTAAAAAGGAAATACGACTTTATGGAGTTGAAGACCGATGAAGATTTGAAGGTTACGGGAAGAATATTTCACCATAAGCTAACTAAGGGATCGATCAAGTTTGATATAATAATTTCAAGATTTGTCATGACATAATCATGAGGTTAAGATGTCCGTAATCATCCGTAGTTCCTAGGTTATTTTATGTTTGTTGTAATACATTAAGTTATGTTCATCTTCCAAACATGTAATCGAAATAAATATTATATAAAGTATGATGCTAAATAGATTGAGTTATAAAATATAAAAATAATACAAATCTAAAATCAAATATCTAAATAACCCCATTAAGCTATGTGTGCTTCCTATAATTTCAAACCGAAAACCTCGCCATATGGGTTCACCAAATCCATGAGGTTATCCATAATAACTTTTATCATCTCGCAGACACTAGCATCATCCGCACCATGTGAACACGGTGGATGCGTGACGCGCCATCAAATGGTATCCCAACATCGCATGAGAAGATCCATCATGTGAAGATCCAACAAGACAAGGTCCAAGATCATCTCTATGCTACCTGAAGGGATGATGTGAGGTGTGATATAGTGAGGTACCAATCCAAATATCCATCCACACACTACACATGGAAATAAACCTCTACCGCACGATCTTTAATGGAACATGCATACCTCGTAATATTACCATGAAACCTACTATCATTGTCTTCGATGGAATAACAAGGGCTAGTTGTGGGATGGCTCGACGTATCCAATCGCGCATGCACCTCCTGTAAGTGTCTAGCCATGAACCCTCCCATCACGTATAATCAAAAGTGTAGCGCCATCGAACTCCTCATCAACTTTATGGCTTGTAGGGTGTTTAGATGACATTGTCACAACAACAGATCAATCCTCCTCCCGTACTTCACATGTGACACCCCGATTTAATTCAATATTAAAGAATAAGGAATTTAATTATTTAATTAATTAAAGGCTTGATTATTTATATTTTGGATTTAAATAGATTAATTGAAGAAAGAAGGGTCAGGTGTGAAGAGTAAATAAGGGTGTGAGGAGTAAATCACTCTACTTTTACTAATTATTAATTATGTGTTTTATTTGGAAATAATAAAGGAATAAAACAAGGAATATAAAAAGGAAAAGAAGGAAAAGGAGTCTTTGGGAAAAGTTATTCTCACGTAGAATTGGAGAAGAGAGAAGAGAAAGCCAACGCCGAGGAAATCAAGATCATCGCGAGGTAAGTGATTTCATTCAATTTTAATGCCTTATGGGTTTTGGGAATCAACCGGTGATTGGGTATGTTAGGAAATTGAATTAGGTGATTATAGGTTTATAGGATTAAACCCTATTTTGTTCGGAATATAGAATTTAGGACTCTAATATCCAAACAATTGATAATAATGGTGAAAATAATGATATATGATTTTGTGTTGGTGTGTAAAGGTCAAACTGATGTTTCTAATGTCATAAGTCATATGGGAATGGTTGAGGTGATGAGGAATGCCTAAATGTCACAAATAAAGTAAAATGATTCTCAGAAATGGGGAACCGCCTCGTGGGAAGGAACCGGTTCTCAGTTAATTTTTCAAAATGGGAATTTTGCACGGAACCGGTTCCGGGTAGGAACCGTTCCTATACAAATTCTGTGAAGCGTGATTTTCAGATTCACAGAACCTTCCTCGATATGTAGGAACCGGGTTCCATGTGTAATTTTTCAAAATACTCAAAACTTCAAAAATTCATATTTTCTAAACCGTAACTCCGATTCGAGTGCCGTTTTCGGCATTATTTCTTAAATTAACAATACTATCTTCTAAAAAGGGAAAAATATTATTTTGCTAAAATTATTTTAAAAATAGTCGAGCTTCCGATTTTTGGAAAAGGTGGATAGTTGAGGACGATGAGAAATGGGATTGAATTGTCTGATTTGATGAATGAGTGATAATGCTTACCATGTTGTGTTTTGATAATCATTGTGATGGAATAGAATACATTGGTGATTGACATTATGTGAATTATGTGATATCATAATCTGTGAATTGATGTTGCATGCTTTTATGATGCATGCATAAGCATTGTTAATTGGTTCATTCCCATTGTGCGGAAGTGAACTTGCAGAGCCAATAGACTTACCAGGATTTGAGGTAGTGAGGCTAGATTCTTGACTCAGTGTTCTGCGCGAATCATGGATTTCCGCTGTTTTCCAAGTGTGATGGAACAGGGTGAAATCGGTTCACGCTTTGTACCACATGCATGTAGTCCGCATTGCATATGGATTATAACATGCTAGGATGGTTTCAAAGTGTTGCAATTTCCATTGATTGTTTAATTGCATGAATGAATTGTGTATAATGCTTTTGTGAATTGATCTATGAATGTGTTTTGATAATGGACTAATATATCAATTATTCTCTTGTATTTTAAACGATAATGCATTTTATATTGGATAGAGATCTCACCTTACTTTAATGATTTCGATCCAAGTGATTAGCCGCTTGGAATTGGTGATATATATAGCCGAGTCGCTTAGTTAATCCGCGTGTCGTTGTCGCGGCTCGTAGATGTAACACTGGGGAAACGTTTGTTTTGAAATCCTTTAGTAGATATCCTTAATGGTTTTTGAATTATGTTTTGATTTATTATCCTGGGATAACTATGAATGATGTATTTGGGATTTGTTATGTTTCATTTCCGCTGTTAAACATAACTTTAAGTCTGTTTTATTTAATGATTTATTCTTCAGTGAAAGCATGACAACTGTGTTGATTGATTTGAAATATTTAAATTGTGACGCCTCTTGATTTGTGATTAAAACTCTGATTATTAAATTATAAAATCGCGGGTAATTAGAAGGGGTGTTACAATAGTGGTATCGAGTTAGTAGTCTTGTCTTAGTGTCGTTATCCCTTTAGTATGCGATCAGTAAAGTAACACTGTCGATACTTGTGTGCTGATGTGGATTGTTTTGTAATGTTACAGAACAATGGCTGGAAGAGGTAACGGAAGGAACGACGATGCTATTGCTGAGGCTTTGGGAATGTTAGATGGAGTGCCTTGAGGGAATCGAAATAGGAGTCACACAGGCCGATGCACAATTGGGGAATTTTCGAGGAATAACTTCATTGTTCAAGGGGTGCACATAATCCCGAGGGTGCTCGGTGGTTGAAGGAGATCGAGAGGATCTTCTGAGTGATTGATTGCTTGAGGAGTCAAGGTGAGGTATGGTACTCACATGCTAAAGAACCCGATGAATGTGGGTTACTACCGAATCGAAATGGAAGAAGATGGTATTGCATTGACTTAGGTTGTGTTCGTAAGAGCTCGAGAAGGTACTTTCCTCAAGACATTCGGGTAAGAAGGAGATTGAGTTTCTGACTCTCAAGCAGCAACAAGTTTGGAGTGAGTATGCTTCAAGTTTATCAATTAGCTAAGTATTATGCTCATTACACTAACGATATACGGGGAATTTTCCAAATGTAAAGTTTGAGAATGGTATCGTGATGAGATGCAGGTATCGTGTATCGCAGATAGAAGGTTTCCGATTTAGTTGATCGTAGTAGGATTCGGAAGAAGATCTTGCTAGTACTAAGTCGAATGCTCAGTAGTTGCCGATCGTGGTGAAAAGAGAGATGGATCGTGGTAAGCCATATGATAGAAATAATCAAATAAAAGGTTGGAAGAAGCCTAGTGGGGAGACTCGTTCTTCCACTAATGCCTGATGTGGTGACATAAGACACCGACTCAATGCAAGAATGATGCAAGAAGTGCAACCACCGGGAGAATTGGTCATGTAGTCAACAGTGATTTGAAGGATAACTGTTATAACCGTGGGCGAAGAGGGACACACTGTCCGCAGAGGTACTAAGCCAAAGAAAGAATGTCGATGGGAAAGTGTTCGCTTTGTCGACTGACGTTAAGCCGATGATAGGTTGATTAAAGGTACATGTTTTATTAATGGCATACCTTTAATTGCAATTATTGATAATCGAGGCGACATCTTTTTATTGCTTTGGATTATGCTAAGAGATTAAATTTGGAAATTTCTAATTTGGATGGAAGTATGGTTATTGACACCCGCTACGTTCTTGACTACTTCAGATGTTTGTAGGAATTGTCCTATTGTCATTTTTTATAGAGGTTTCGGTATGGATTTAGTGTGCCTACCTTTAGAACAACTTGATATTATCCTTGGAATGAACTAGTTGGTATTCAACCAGGTTCATATCAATTGTTTTGAGAAGACGGTCATATTTCCTGAAGAAGTTAAAGGACGGATGACTATGTCGCTTAGCGCATGAATTCATTGTTAGAGATGGTGCCGTGGTGTTTATATTATATTCTTCGACGAAAGTGAAAGGAAAGGCGAAGAGTGGTGAATTACCTGTTGTTAATGAATTTTCAGAAGTATTTCCGGAAGATGTTAGTGAGCTACAAAGAGAGAGAAGTGGAGTTTACTATAGATTTGATTCCGGAACTAGTCTGGTGTCGATGGCCTTATCGCATGCGGCATCCGAGTTGTCGATGAAGAAACAGTTGGAAGAGTTACTGAGAAGAAGTTTATTCGGCCTAGTGTTTCGCTGGTGCGCCTGTGTTGTTGGTTAAGAAAAAGGAAGGAACAATGACCTGTTGACTAAGGTATTGAATAAAGTGACAATCAAGAATCGGTATCCATTGCCGGATTGATGATTTGATGGATCAGCTTAGTTGAGCTTGTGTATTCAAAATTGATCCGAGGTCCGGATATCATTAGATTCGTGTTAAGGGAGATATTCGTAAGACCGCATTTAGAACGAGGTACGGGCATTATGAATATTGTTATGCCATTTGGAGTTACTAATGCACCGGTGTTTTTATGGAGTATATGAACAGGATATTCCATCCGTATCTTGACAAGTTTGTGGTGGTATTTATTGACGACATTTTGATCTATTCAAAGAATGATGAAGAGCATGCAAAGAATCTTAGGATTGTATTGGAATTATTGAAGGAGAAGAAGCTTTATGCGGTTCGCAAAATGTGAGTTTTGTTGCAAGAGTTTCCTAGGTCACTAATTTCCAAGAGTGGTATTGTTGTTGATCCTACAAAAGTGTAAGATCTCTGGAAGCGCTCAAGAATGCTTCAAAGATTCGTAGTTTTCTTGGTCTTGCAGGTTACTACAGAAATTCATTGAGGGTTTTCGAAGTTTTACCGCTGACTAAGTTGACGAGAAAAGGTCAAGCGCTTGTTTGGGATGCAGATGTGAGGAAGGATTTCAAGAGTTGAAGAGGTGACTAGTTCTCTAATTTTAATTTTGCCAATCCGAAGAATCTTTCGTATTGCATGCCCTGATGGGTTTAGGAGGTGTTTTGATGCAAGATAAAGGTGTCAGGCTTATTCTTCAGAGCTGAAGATTCATGAAAGGAATTATCCGACTCATGATTTAGAGTTGGCATGCCGTGTTTGTTTTGAAATTGTGGAGGCATTATCCGATGGTTCACGGTTTGAAGTGTTCAGTGATCACAAAAGCTTGAAGTATCTTTTGACCGTAAAGAGTTGAATATGAGGCGCAGAGAAGGTGGTTAGAATTCTCAAGGATTATGATTTTGGTTTGAATTACCATCCCGTAAGGCAAACCAGGCGTATGCGTATGTGAAGTCCTTGCATATGTCGATGTTAATGGTTCGTGAATTGGATTTAGTGGAACAACGAGACTTAAGTTTAGTATGCGAAACTACACCTGATAGTGAAATTGGGCATGTTGAAGTCGAGTGGTATTTTGGAAGAGATTCAAATGGACAAGTCCATGTTGGTTTGGTGGATAAGTGACATTGATTAACCAAGGTCAAGGAGGTGAGTTCCGAATTGATGAGAATGGCGCTATGAGATTTGGTGATAGAGTGTTTGTTCCGGATGTTGTCAGATTAGAAAAAGTATCTTGGAAGAAGGACATCGAGGGTCAGTATTCATCCCGGTGCTACTAAGATGTATCATGATTTAAAGAAATTATTTTGGTGGCCTTGAATGAAAAGGAAATTGCCGAAGTTTGTGTATGCGTGTTTTGTTTGTCGTAAATCAAAGATCGAACATCGAAACCGCGGGATTGATGGAATCGTTGTTTGTTCCAGAGAAGTGGATGGCATCTCTATGGATTTTGTGTCCGATTGCCGAGGACAATAAGAACGTGATTCTATTTGGGTTATTGTCGATCGATTGACAAAGTTCGCCACTTCATTCCGATAAGAATGGATTATCCATGGAGAGGTTGGCGTAATTGTATGTTGAGAGGATTGTAAGTTTTCATGGTATTCCGCTCTAGCATTGTGTCGATAGAGATCCGAGGTTTACGCTAAGTTCGGACAGGATTAAGGTGAAGCATCGGGTACAAAGTTACGATCGAGTTCTCGCTTATCATCCACTGCATGATGTGTGGCTGCAGAGGTGGAGCTTGGGATAGCTACTACCGCTGATAGAGCTTACCTACAACAATAGCTTTCACCGAGAATTGGTATGGCTCCGCTTGAGGCATGTATGGTGGGTGCCTGACGCCGCTGTTGGTACGAACTGGAGAAAGTGTTGATTGGACCGAGATTGTTCAACAAACTTCGACAAGATCAAGATGATTCAGAGAAGATGAAGGCTTCGTGAGTCGCCGTAAAAGTTATCGATAAGAGGAGGAAAGATCTTGAGTTTAGTGAAGGAGATCATGTTCATGCGGGTTACGCCGATGACCTATGGTCGAGCCTTGAAGTCAGGAAGTTGACTCCGTGCTTTATTGGTCCATTTCAAATTACCAAGAGAGTTGGGAAGGTTTATCGATTGCTTTACCACCATCACTGCGAATTTGCATGATGTTTTCCATGTATCTCATTGAGGAGGCAATATGGATCCGTCTCATGAGATTCAAGTAGATGATGTATGTGTACGGATAATTTGACTGCAGCGGTACTGCGAGAATCGAGGATCGGAAAGTGAAGCAAATGCGTGGTAAAGAGATAGCACTGCACGGTAGCTCTGGGGAGGACCAAATAAGGAAATATAACTTGGGAGTTGGAGAGTCGATGAAGGACTCAGATCCCAACTCGTTTAAGGTATGTTTTCGAGGACGAAAACTCTTTTAGTGGGGAGAGTTGTGACACCCCGACGACGAATATTAAATAATAATGAATTTAATTATTTAATTAATTAAAGGCTGATTATATATATTTTTGGATTTAAATGGATTAATTGAGAAAGAAGGGTTGGTGGTGTGAAGAGTAAATAGTGGGTGTGAGGAGTAAATCACTCTACTTTTACTAATTATTAATTATGTTTTATTTGGAAATAATAAAGGAATAAAACAAGGAATATAAAAAGGAAAAGAAGGAAAAGGAGTCTTTTGGGAAAAGTTATTCTCAGAATCGAGAAGAGAGAAGAGAGGAAAGCCACGCCGAGGAAATCAAGATCATCGCGAGGTGTGGGTGATTTCATTCAATTTTAATGCCTTATGGGTTTTGGGAATCAACCGGTGATTGGGTATGTTAGGAAATTAATTAGGTGATTATAGGTTTATAGGATTAAACCCTATTTTGTGTCGGAATATAGAATTTAGGACTGCTAATACGTCAAACAATTGATAAGAATGGTGAAAATAATGATATATGATTTTGTGTTGGTGTGTAAAGGTCGCAAACTGATGTTTCTAATGTCATAAGTCATATGGGAATGGTTGGAGGTGATGAGGAATGCCTAAATGTTGCAAAATAGCGAAAATGATTTCAGAAGTGAGGAACCGGCTCTGGAAGGAACCGGGTTCCCAGTGTTAATTTTTCAAAACTGGGGAATTTTGCACGTAGGAACCGGTTCCCAGTGGGGTAGGAACCGGGTTCCCATACAAATTCCAGGAAGCGTGATTTTCAGACTTCACAGGAACCGGTTCCCGATATGTAGGAACCGGTTCCATGTGTTTTCAAAATACTCAAAACTTCAAAATTCATATTTTCTAAACCGTAATTCGATTCGAAAGCCGCCGGCATTATTTCTTAAATTAACAATACTATCTTCTAAAAAGGAAAAATATTATTTTGCTAAAATTATTTTAAAATAGTCGAGCTCCGATTTTGGAAAAGGTGGATAGTTGAGGACGATGAGAAATGGATTGAATTGTCCGATTTGATGAATGAGTGATAATGCTTACCATGTGTGTTTTGATAATCATTGTGATGGAATAGAATACATTGGTGATTGACATGTGAATTATGTGATATCATAATCTGGAATTGATGTTGCATGCTTTTATGATGCATGCATAAGCATTGTTAATTGGTTCATTCCCATTGGCGGAAGTGAACTTGCGAGCCATAGACTTACCAGATTTGAGGTAGTGAGGCTAGATTCTTGACTTGTTCGGGCGAATCATGGATTTACCGCTTTCCAAGTGTGATGGAACAGAGGTGAAATCGGTTCACGCTTGGTACCACATGCATAGAGTCTCGCATTGCATATGGATTATAACATGCTAGGATGGTTTCCAGTGTTGCAATTTCCATTGATTGTTTAATTGCATGAATGAATTGTATAATGCTTTTGAATTGATCTATGAATGTGTTTTGATAATGGACTAATATATCGAATTATTCTCATTGTATTTTAAAACGATAATGCATTTTATATTGATAGAGATCACCTTACTTTAATGATTTCGATCCGGTGATTAGTTGCTTGGAATTGGTGAGGATAGCTATGAGTCGAGTCGCTTAGTTAATCCGCGGTGTGTTGTCGTGCTCGTAGATGTAACACTGGGAAACGTTTGTTTTGAAACTTTAGTAGATATCCTTAATGGTTTTGAATTATGTTTTGATTTATTATCCCGATAACTATGAATGATGTATTTGGGATTTGTTATGTTTCATTTCCGTTAAACATAACTTTAAGTCTGCTTTTATTTAATGATTTATTCTTCGAAAGCATGACAACTGTTGATTGATTTGAAATATTTAAATTGTGACGCCTCTTGATTTGTGATTAAAACTCCGATTATTAAATTATAAAATCGCGGTAATTAGAAGGGGTGTTACAATAGTGGTATCGAGCATAGTCGGTCTTGTCTTAGTGTCGTTATCCTTTAGTATGCGACTAGTGTAAAGTAACACTGCCGATACTTGTGGTTGATGGATTGTTTTAAATGTTACGCAACAATGGTGGAAGAGGTAACGAAGGAACGACGCTATTGCGAGGCTTTGGGAATGTTAGATGGAGTGCCTGAGGAATCGCCAGGAGCCGCCATGGTGCCGACAGATAATGGGGAATTTTCAGAGGAATAATCCTTCATTGTTCAAGGGTGCACATAATCCCGAGGGTGCTCAGAAGTGGTTGAAGGAGATCGAGAGGATCTTCAGAGTGATTGATTGTGCTGAGGAGCTGAAGGTGAGGTATGGTACTCACATGCTAGCAGAAGAACCTGATGACTGGTGGGTTACTACCAGAACTGAAATGGAAGAAGATGGTATTGCATTGACTTAGGTTGTGTTCAGAAGAGCTTTTCTGAGAAGGTACTTTCCTGAAGACATTCGGGGTAAGAAGGAGATTGAGTTTCTACAGCTCAAGCAGGGCAACAAGTTTGTGAGTGAGTATGCTTCGAAGTTTACTGAATTAGCGAAGTATTATGCTCATTACACTAACGATACAGATGGGGAATTTTCCAAATGTATCAAGTTTGAGAATGGTATGCGACAGATCTGCAGGTATCGTATCAACAGAAGGTTTCCGATTTAGTTGACTCGTAGTAGGATTCCGGAAGAAGATCTTGCTAGTACTAAGTCGAATGCTCGTGGAGTTATGCCGATCGTAGGGAAAAGATGATGGATCGGTAAGCCATATGATAGAAATAATCAGAAATCTGAAGGTTGGAAGAAGCCTAGTGGGGGAGACTCTGGTTCTTCCACTAAGTGCTACAGATGTGGTGACATAAGACACCGACCTGCTGAATGCAAGAATGATGCGAAGAAGTGCAACCACCGTGGAGAATTGGTCATGTAGCCGAGTGCATTTAGAAGGATAACTGTTATAATCAGGGCGAAGAGGGACACTGTCCGCCAAGGTACTAAGCCAAAGAAAGAAGTCGATGGGAAAGTGTTCTTGGTCGTGATCGACGTTAAGCCGTGATGATAGGTTGATTAAAGGTACATGTTTTATTAATGGCATACCTTTAATTGCAATTATTGATACCGAGCGACACATCTCTTTTATTGCTTTGGATTATGCTAAGAGATTAAATTTGGAAATTTCTAATTTGGATGGAAGTATGGTTATTGACACCCCGCTCGGGTTCAAGGACTACTTTTATGTTTGTAGGAATTGTCCTATTGTCATTTTTATACGGATGGATTTAGTGTGCCTACCTTTAGAACAACTTGATATTATCCTTGAATGAACTAGTTGGTATTCAACCGTGTTCATATCAATTGTTTTGAGAAGACGGTCATATTTCCGAAGAAGAAGTTGAAGACGTGACTATGCCGCTTAGGCGTATGAATTCACCTGCGAGATGGTGTCGTGGTGTTTATATTATATTCTTCGACGAAAGTGAAAGGAAAGGCGAAGAGTGGTGAATTACTGTTGTTAATGAATTTTAAGTATTTTAAGATGTTAGTGAGCTACCACCGAGAGAGAAGTGGAGTTTACTATAGATTTGATTCCTGAACTAGTCCGTGTCGATGGCGCCTTTATCGCATGTCGGCATCCGAGTTGTCTCGAGTCAAGAAACAGCTAAAGAGTTACTTGAGAAGAAGTTTATTCGCCTAGTGTTTCGCCGCGGGTGCGCCGTGTTGTTGGTTAAGAAAAGGAACAATGATCGTGTGTTGATTATGCGCTTGAATAAAGTGACAATCAAGAATCGGTATCCATTGCCGTGGATTGATGATTTGATGGATCAGCTTAGTTGGAGCAGGTATTCAAAAAATTGATCCGAGGTCCGGATCATTAGATTCGTGTTAAGGCGGAGATATTCGTAAGACCGCATTTAGAACGAGGTACGGGCATTATGAATATTCTCATATGCCATTTGGAGTTACTAATGCACCCGTGTTTTTATGGAGTATATGAATGTGATATTCCATCCGTATCTTGACAAGTTTGTGGTGGTATTTATTGACGACATTTTGATCTATTCAAAGAATGAGAGCGCAAAGAATCTTAGGATTGTATTGAATTATTGAAGGAGAAGAAGCTTTATGCGGTCGTCAAAATGTGAGTTTTGGTTGCCGGTGAGTTTCCTAGGTCACGAATTTCCAAGAGTGGTATTGTTGTTGATCCCACAAAAGTAGAAGTTGTATCTCGCTGGGAAGCGCCCAAGAATGCTTCAAAGATTCGTAGTTTTCTTGGTCTCTGCAGTTACAGGAAATTCATCGAGGGTTTTCGGGTTAGCTTTACTGCTGACTAAGTTGATGAGAAAAGGTCAAGCGCTTGTTTGGGATGCAGATTGTGAGGAAGGATTTCAAGAGTGAAGAGGAGGTGACTAGTTCTCTAATTTTAATTTTGCCGAATCCGAAGAATCTTTCGTGGTGTATTGCGATGGCCCCTGATGGGTTTAGGAGGTGTTTTGATGCAAGATAGGCAGTGTGGCTTATTCTTCTAGATGCTTGAAGATTCATGAAAGGAATTATCCGACTCATGATTTAGAGTTGGCAAATCGGTTTGTTTTGAAATTGTGGAGGCATTATCCGTATGGTTCACGGTTTGAAGTGTTCAGTGATCACAAAAGCTTGAAGTATCTTTTGACCGTAAAGAGTTGAATATGAGGAGAAGGTGGTTAGAATTTCTCAAGGATTATGATTTTGGTTTGAATTACCATCCCGTAAGGCAAACGCCAGGCGTATGCGTTGCGGTGAAGTCCTTGCATATGTCGATGTTAATGGTTCGAATTGGATTTAGTGGAACAATTCGTAGACTTAAGTTTAGTATGCTAAACTACAACGGATAGGTGAAATTGGGCATGTTGTCGACTAGTGGTATTTTGGAAGAGATTCGAAATGGATGTAAGTCCGATGTTGGTTTGGTGGATAAACGACATTGATTAACCAAGGTCAAGGAGGTGAGTTCCAATTGATGAGAATGGCGCAGAGATTTGGTGATAGAGTGTTTGTCCGATGTTGTGAGATTAGAAAAGTATCTTGGAAGAAGGACATCGTAGTGGGTCAGTATTCATCCGGTGCTACTAAGATGTATCATGATTTAAAGAAATTATTTTGGTGGCCTTGAATGAAAAAGGAAATTGCCGAGTTTGGTATGTGTTTTGTTTGTCGAAATCAAAGATCGAACATCGAAACCGCTGTGATTGATGGAATCGTTGTTTGTTCCAGAGTGGAAGTGGATGGCATCTCTATGGATTTTGTGTCCGGATTGGGACAGCCAAGAACGTGATTCTATTTGGGTTATTGTCGACCGATTGACAAAGTCTCGCCACTTCATTCCGATAAGAATGGATTATCCGATGGAGAGGTTGGCGTAATTGTATGTTGAGAGGATTGTAAGTTTTCATGGTATTCCGTCTAGCATTGTGTCGATAGAGATCCGAGGTTTACGCTTGCCCGGACAGATTACGGAAGCATTGGGTACAAAGTTACGATGAGTTCGCTATCATCATCCATGCATGGATGGTCGACAGAGGTGGAGCTTGGGATAGCTACTTACCGTTGATAGAGCTTACCTACAACAATAGCTTTCACCGAGAATTGGTATGGCCCGCTTTGAGGCATTGTATGGTAGAAGGTGCCGGACCGCCAGTTGGCAATGAATCGAGAAAGTGTTGTGATTGGACCGAGATTGTTCAACAAACTTCGGACAAGATCAAGATGATTGAGAGGATATTTCGTAGTCGCCGTAAAAGTTATCATGATAAGAGGAGGAAAGATCTTGAGTTTAGTGAAGGAGATCATGTGTTCATGCGGTTACGCCGATGACCGGTATTGGTCGAGCCTGAAGTCAAGGAAGTTGACTCGGCTTTATTGGTCCATTTCAAATTACCAAGAGAGTTGGGAAGGTTGCTTATCGATTGCTTTACCACCATCACTTCATGAATTTGCATGATGTTTTCCATGTATCTCGTTGAGGAGGTACATTCGGATCCGTCTCATGAGATTCAAGTAGATGATGTACGGTGCACGGATAATTTGACTGCTGAAGCTGCATGAATCGAGGATCGAAAGTGAAGCAAATCATGGTGGTAAAGAGATAGCACTGCACGAGTAGCTTGGGGAGGACCAATGAAGGAAATATAACTTGGGAGTTGGAGTCGATGAAGGACTCAGATCCGAACTTTTCGTTTAAGGTATGTTTTCGAGGACGAAAACTCTTTTAGTGGGGGAGAGTTGTGACACCCCGATTTAATTCGAATATTAAATAATAATGAATTTAATTATTTAATTAATTAAAGGCTTGATTATTTATATTTTTGGATTTAAATGGATTAATTGAAGAAAGAAGGGTTGGTGGTGTGAAGAGTAAATAGTGGGTGTGAGGAGTAAATCACTCTACTTTTACTAATTATTAATTATGTGTTTTATTTGGAAATAATAAAGGAATAAAACAAGGAATATAAAAAGGAAAAGAAGGAAAAGGAGTCTTTTTGGGAAAAGTTATTCTCACGTAGAATTGGAGAAGAGAAGAGAAGAGAGGAAAAAGCCAACGCCGAGGAAATCGAAGATCATCGCGAGGTAAGGGGTGATTTCATTCAATTTTAATGCCTTATGGGTTTTGGGAATCAACCGGGTGATTGGGTATGTTAGGAAATTCGAATTAGGTGATTATAGGTTTATAGGATTAAACCCTATTTTGTGTCGGAATATAGAATTTAGGATTGTTAATACGTCAAACAATTGATAAGAATGGTGAAAATAATGATATATGATTTTGTGTTGGCGTGTAAAGGTCGCAAACTGATGTTTCTAATGTCATAAGTCATATAGGAATGGTTGGAGGTGATGAGGAATGCCTAAATGTTGTCAAAATAGCGTAAAATGATTCAGAGTCGTAGGAACCGTTCCCTGTGGGAAGGAACCGGTTCAAAGTGTTAATTTTTCAAAACTGGGAATTTTGCACGAGGATCCGTTCCTGGGTAGGAACCGGTTCCCATACAAATTCCGGAAGCGTGATTTTCAGATTACGTGAACCGGTTCTCAGATGTAGGAACCGGGTTCCATGTAATTTTTCAAAATACTCAAAACTTCAAAATTCATATTTTCTAAACCGTAACTCCGATTCGAAGTGCCGCTTTTGCATTATTTCTTAAATTAACAATACTATCTTCTAAAAAGGGAAAATATTATTTTGCTAAAATTATTTTAAAAATAGTCGAGCTCCGATTTTGGAAAAGGTGGATAGTTGAGGACGATGAGAAATGGGATTGAATTGTCTCGATTTGATGAATGAGTGATAATGCTTACCATGTTGTGTTTTGATAATCATTGTGATGGAATAGAATACATTGGTGATTGGCATTATGAATTATGTGATATCATAATGTGAATTGATGTTGCATGCTTTTATGATGCATGCATAAGCATTGTTAATTGGTTCATTCTCATTGCGAAAGTGAACTTGCAGAGCCAATAGACTTACGTGATTTGAGGTAGTGAGGCTAGATTCTGACTCAGGTTCGGCTAATCGGATTTCCTGCTTTTCAAGTGTGATGGAACAGAGGGTGTACTGTTCACGCTTGGTACCACATGCATAGAGTCTCGATTGCATATGGATTGTAACATGCTATGATGGTTTCTAGTGTTGCAATTTCCATTGATTGTTTAATTGCATAAATGAATTGTGTATAATGCTTTGTGAATTGATCTATGAATGTTTTGATAATGGACTAATATATCGAATTATTCGTTGTATTTTAAAACGATAATGCATTTTATATTGGATAGAGATCTCACCCTTACTTTAATGATTTCGATCCAAGTGATTAGTCTTGGAATTGGTGAGGATAGCTCTAGTTGAGTCGCTTAGTTAATCCGTGTGTCGTTGTCGTGTCTCGTAGATGTAACACCGAAACGTTTGTTTTGAAATCCTTTAGTGGATATCCTTAATGGTTTTTGAATTATGTTTTGATTTATTATCCTGGGATAACTATGAATGATGTATTCAGGATTTGTTATGTTTCATTTCCGCTGTTAAACATAACTTTAAGTCTTTTTTATTTAATGATTTATTCTTCAGTGAAAGCATGACAACTGTGTTGATTGATTTGAAATATTTAAATTGTGACGCCTCTTGATTTGTGATTAAAACTCTGATTATTAAATTATAAAATCGCGGGTAATTAGAAGGGGTGTTACACTACACACCTCATAGAAGTGCATGCATGCCCCTCAATATCTTGGCCCGTGGGGACCTAACAGTGGTAGAAATGACTCGCATGTCACAAATGAATGGAAAATGCTCGCATATCCATCATTGCACAATAAAAGACTAAGATAACCAAAAATATTGTCATAAATAGAACTATCATAACAAATATTGTCATAAATAGAACTAACATAATAAAATAATAATTTAATTATACCCGAAATAGACTCATATAATCGGAAATTTGTCGAGTCTAAAAACAATACCTCAAGGAAGCATATAGAATAATCAATGCAACACACCCACATGCCTAGCTACGATGCTTAAATAAGTAAAAACCCACATGTACATCATCTATATATACATGAGACTTATCCGCTAAGATAATACATCCAACAAGATGTAGTATGTATACCTACCGGTTTCCTCATACATACCCGGTGAACTAGCTCAACACATATATCCCATAACCAAGATAGTGAAAGTGAGCACCCTCATAAACCTAAACTTATATATCACTTTCTCCTCTATAACCCCAAGTAATTTACATATTTCATGTGTGATATCCTAACTAATGATAGAGAATCAAGAAACTATCGCCACATGGAAAAGCGAGGAGACATCATCCAATGTAATAGTCATTTTCCCAAATGGAATATGGAAGAAAGATGTCTCTTTGCCATTGCTCAATAAAGGCTATCAATAGTCGACAATTGAGCATGGTTAGCAAACAATGTAAATAGAAGGGTTTGTCAAGTAGGAGCAGACATTTATCTCAACATGTAGAGTAACCTCCACATCATTAGTAGGTGCGTCAACATTAGTTGTTGCCTCTAGAGTAACCTCTAAAATTAAATTTTTGTCTTTGCCTTAGAAGGATAATTCACCTCTACCAAATAGGGAACATCTACATGTACCATTATCTACCGTAATCCTAAATCGGGTAGATGATGCTTGAACATCAAATAGCTCATCCTCGCCATCTCTCTTCCATTCGTAAGAGATCTAGATCCTCTACATTGATATATACCAACAACCATTATTGCCTCATCCTTGAGATGTGGTCCCGTCACCTCCTCTAAGATGAGTTCCCCATTGCATGTTGATCAAACAACCATTCACTGTACTGGTCTTCATTCAAAAATAATATTTTTATAACCTACTAAATTTTTCAAAAAATTTGGAACTTATGAACAATCCGAATTTTTCTAAATATACAGTAATGAAGCAAATCATTTCAAATTTTTTTAAATGCTGAAAATGCATAATTTTTTTTTGGATATTTCAAATATCCGATTAATATACATACCTTTTTTCATATTTTATGAAATGCCCGGTTGAACATATACATTTTTAGTTGATATTTTAAAATGTCCAAAAATATTTATGCATTTTTCGCATTTAAAAAAAAATCTGGAAGTAGTTATGCCTTTTTACCAAATTTTTTGAAATATCTGATTTAGCGTATGATTTTTCACTAGACATTTTTAAAATATTTGAAAAAAACAATACATTTTTACTAGATCTATTGAAATATTTAGTAAAGATTCAAGAAAAAACCAAAAAATTACAGTAAAAAAATCATACTCACTTGTCATCAACAACAAAAATTTGATAGTGTCTATGAAATATTTGGGAAATTAGAGAGTTTTTTTGTAAAAATTCAAAATTCTCTAATAATTTTTGTGAAAGAAAATATAAAATAGTCAAAAACTAATATGATAAAAACATAAGAAGTGTGGAGTATGAGGTTCCAATTATGGGAAGAAAAGTTTACCCTATACCCTATATTATTTCTCCACCCTATATTTTTTTAATATTCCAATTCTATCCTTTTTATTTTGGTTAGTAATTTTTCACCAAATAACTTGCATAAGTTATTTAGTGTGTAATTTTTACATCAAATAACTTGCAAATTATCCGGTATGCAATTTTTACACCAAATAACTTGCACTGTTAATCGGTATGTATTTTTCTTCACCAATAACTTGCACTCAAATTATCCGGTTTGTATTTTTACACCAAATAATTTGCATTCAAGTTATTCGTGTAATTTTTACATCAATAACTCACAATCATTCGGCGTGTAATTTTCTTCACTAAATAACTCAGCAAGTTATCCGTAGTATATTCTTCACCAAATATTTACACTCAAGTTTTTCGGCATGTATTTTTACAAATAATTTGCAATCAAGTTTTTCGAATGTAATTTTTATTCATTGGATAACTGCAACGTATGAAATTTTGTATATAATATGCATAGTACTTTAGAAACAGTTTATTTAGTTTAGCCATATTCCTTGCCTAAACTAATATTTTTGGATAACTTGCTTAATTATTCGCATGAAATGACTTCTTTAATTTTAGTCATTATTTATGTAAGAAAAGATTTTGACCTTTAATTTTAATAACAATATAGTGTTTGTAGGAACAAATTTGAACCCTAATGATTTTATCAGTGTAGCTTTGCTAATGTGTTTCTGCTTGATAGAATGGCTTGTGACATCATCAGCTTTTTGAAACAACACCACCATGACTCTAGATATTAGTATGACAAAGATCAAGTCAAATTCTAGAATGCTTCTAAATAACGGTTCTCAAGAAATTTAGTCTAAAGCTTCTAATTGTAACCTAGAGTCAAAGTGTGTTGATTCCAAACCGATGACGTTATATGCCATTCTATCGAGTCGTATTTAGTAGTAAAAACTACACACTAGATAAAACTATTGGGGTACAAATTTGTTCTCTTAGAAACACTGTATTGTTATCGTTAAATATAAATGTCAAATGCATAACTAAATCTTATTCTTACATAAATAACCATGGCCTAAAATAAAGGAAGTCGTTTCCTAGTAGATAACTAATAAGCAAGTTATTCACAAAGAAATTAGTTTAGACAACAAGGAAAAATAAGGTAAACTAAATAAAATTGTTTCCTAAAGTACTAGGCAACAATTTTTCATGCGTGATAGATACAAAGTTTTATACATTGCAAGTTATCAGTAAATAAAAATTATATTTCATGAAAACATGATTGCAAATTATTTGGTGAAAAAAATTACATATCGGAAAACTTGAGTGTAAGTTATTTGGTGAAAAAAATTACATACCGGATAACTTGAGTGCAAATTATTTGGTGTAGAAAAATTACAAACCGGATAACTTAAGTGCAAGTTATTTGGTGTAGAAAAATTACATATCGGATAACTTTGCAAGTTATTTGGTGAAGAAAAATTACATATCGGATAACTTGAGTGTAATTTATTTGGTGTAGAAAAATTACACACCGGATAACGTAAATGAAAGTTATTTGGTGTGTAAAAATTACACACCGGATAACTTGAGTGCAAGTTATTTGGTGAAGAAAAATTACACATCGAATAACTTGAGTGCAATTTATTTAGTGTAGAAAAATTACATATCGGATAACTTGCTTGCAAATATTTTGGTAAAATTATGCACCAGATAACTTGAATGCAAGTTATTTGGTGAAGAAAAATTATTTTCAAAAATTATTTAATAAGAGAAAAGCGTAGAATTGAAATATTTTAAAAAAATATAGGGGTGGAGTAATAATTGTAAGGGTATACGATAAAATTTTCCAGGAAAGAATCCTCTTTACTATCCAACAAGTCCCAATTAAATTGTTTTGAAGAAACCCAAAATTGGCCCAAGAAAAAGAAAACATATTTTAACCATTAAAACAAAAATAAAACAATAAACAAACAAAAAAAACTCAGCAGATCCATCATCAAGCAAGCTGGAGTCACACGCAGCACTGAACTCCTCAACTTCCCGGAAAACGATTCCAACTCAGCCACCGCCGTAAACCTGAATTCCGTCGCAGCAGATCTAGTCTCACTTCAACTGAATCATACTATATCGGATATGTAACAAGGCTGGTTTATAACGAGGTTTTGCCCATTTCTCAATTTATCATTTTTATCAATTGTAACTGTAGCTTACATAATATCACAAATTATTCAAGTGTGTGCATTTTTGCTGAATCTTTATTTAACTAGTAAGATAGTGCCCGAGCTCAGATGATAGTTGTGCAGAGACATCACATCAGAGAAGCGATTGAGTCTGATATCTTTGTTATTGCTTGTCTTTCAGGTTTGAACATTTATAACCCAGTTTTGCTGTTAATATTGACAACAGAATGTCGGACGGAGCGAGTCTTGTGCTAGAATCATCTGAAAACGGCACGGATTTGTCTCAGGATGACATTGGCACTGTTGAGGAAATACCCGAGGAAACAATTTTGTCGAGACAAACTTCTGTTAACCTTGTTCCTTTTATTGGACAAAGATTTGTGTCTCAAGAAGCTGCTTATGAGTTTTATTGCAGTTTTGCTAAACAATTTGGTTTTTCTATTAGACGACACCGTACTCGAGGGAAAGATGGGGTTGGCCGAGGAGTAACAAGGAGGGATTTTACTTGTCATCGTGGTGGATTTCCCCAAAATAAACATTCTGAAGATGTGGGAAGTGCAAAGGAACCGTAAGTCCTCTCGATGTGGTTGCCAAGCTTATTTGCGATTGAAAAGGGTGGATTTTGATGTCCCTGAATGGCGTGTTACTGGTTTTAGAAACATCCATAATCATGAGTTGTTGAAATCTAATGAGGTGCTCTTTCCGTCGTACTGTCCGATATCTCCTGATGATAAGAGCCGATATGCATGTTTGCTAAAGCTGGAATGTCGGTAAGACAAATGTTAAGATTAATGGAGCTAGAGAAGGGTATCAAACTTGGGTGTCTTCCTTTTACAGAGATAGATGTGAGAAACTTGTTGCAGTCTTTCAGAAATGTGGATAAAGATAATGATGCTATTGATCTGATTGCAATGTGTAAGAGATTAAAAGATGAAAATCACAACTTTAAGTATGACTTCAAGATCGATAATAATAACAGGCTTGAGTATATTGCATGGTCCTATGGCTCATCCATTCAATCATATGAAGTATTTGGAGATGCTGTGGTTTTTGATACAACTTACCGAGTAGAGGCTTATGACATGCTGTTGGGAATTTGGCTTGGAGTCGACAATAATGGAATGATATGTTGCTTTAGTTGTGCACTTCTAAGGGATGAAAATATGCCATCTTTTTCATGGGCTTTAAAGGTATGATAATAACCGTATGATGTTGTAACTTCAAGTTCTTGATTGCTTTCTATTTAACGTAGGCTTTGAATTATTAAGCCAAATCCACAATAAAATATGATGGTATTGTTCATTTTATTTTAATATCCTTACTTTTTAATGATAGCATATATTCAATAGGCAAAATTGTTCCTGAGATCCTTAAAATTATTGATCTGGTCTATATATTGTCTTAACATATTAGTTATTTAACAAACTTAAAAAGTCAAAGTTTGTTTATAATAAGGAATGGAGGAGTATATTCTTGGTGAGATTTTGTGATATGTACAGGAAAGTTTTAATCTTAAATAATGGATTTTGCTGGTTTTTAGACTTGCACTGAGACAGTTGGTCACAATTTTATACTGATGCAACTTTTGATGAAATTGATCACACAAGCTATGGTGGGTTGGGGTTGCTAGGAGGAATGGCGCGGATTTGTAGTGTTTCAACTGTAGCTTTCTAGAAAAGTCATTGTAGCTCGCCTTCCTTATGATTTCTAGGGTTTCACTTTTTATGGGGCAAATGGAAAGCATGTCTGTGCCGACAGTCCACTTCAGACCTGTAACGACTAGATAGACTTTTGTAACAGGAGTTGTAAATCATGTCAATGGTGTGCGCATTATGAGAGTTAAGGATCTACTTGAAAACAGTCTCTTGTATATTGAATCTAAGCATTCCCTAAGAAGCAAAAGTGCGTGTCAAATTTTTTTCTTTATATGATGTTTATGATTATGAGATCTGTTTATGTTTGTGTTCTGATTCCGAAGACTGATGTCTTTTTGTGCCAATATTTATACAGATTTTTTTCAAATGATGTTTATGTTTATGAGATTCAATTAATTTGGCTATTTTATCTTCTTGACATTATGCAGGCTTTTTGGGCTTCATGAAAGGAAAGGCTCCACAAACAATACTGACTGATCATAACATGTGGCTGAAAGAAGCTATTGCTGTTGAAATGCCTGAAACTAAACATGCCTTTTGTATATGGCATATTCTCCAAATTCTCTGACTGGTTTTCTTCTTGGATCACAATATGACGAGTGGAAAGCTGAGTTCCATCGGCTCTACAATTTGGAAATGGTGGAAGATTTCGAAGAAGGCTGGAGGCAAATGGTCGATAATTACGGACTCCATGCAAATAAACATATTATTAGCCTTTACTCATTAAGGACATTTTGGGCTTTACCATTCTTGAGGATATACTTCTTTGCAGGATTGACCAGTACAAGTCAGACCGAGTCCGTTAATGTTTTCATCCAACGGTTCATAAGTGCACAATCTCAACCAGAACGCTTTTTAGAGCAAGTATGTGATGTATAATATCTTCTTTTATAGTTTAGTTTATTGGTATGCATGTCATATTTAACTATCATTTACTATAGGTGGCTGATATTGTTGATTTTAATGACCGAGCCGGAGCAAAACAAAAGATGCAAAGGAAAACACAGAAAGTGTGCCTCAAAACTGGTTCACCTATAGAATCCCATGCTGCCACTGTACTCACTCCTTATGCCTTGAGCAAACTCCAGGAAGAGTTAGTTTCGGCACCACAATATGCGTCCCTTATGGTTGATGAAGGTTCTTTCCAGGTCAGACACCACTCCCAGACAGATGGAGGTTGCAAAGTACTCTGGCTTCCTTGTCAAGAGCACATCAGCTGCAGCTGCCATCTGTTCGAATTTTCAGGCATCTTATGTAAACATGTGCTACGTGTCATGTCAACTAATAACTGTTTTCACATCCCGATCAATATTTACCGCTTATGGCGAAGCATTGGTTTGTCTTCTCTTAACCATTTTCAGGGTGCAAGTAGCACAGATCAGCCTGAAAGGATACAGTTTTTGGAATCTTTGGTTTCAACCTTCTCATGGAATCCAATAAACCGATGAACGCTTGATGTTGCTTGTGACCAAGTTTCTGTAGTTATATCGCGTATCAAAACTCTTCCCAGGTCATCACATGTGGTAAATGACATTGCATTCAGTTATGCATCAGATTCATTGATCTTGCCAGAGGTAGAAGATACCGATGAAATGATTAACGGTTTTACTATTGCGAACCCCCATGATTCTATGGGTTTAGGTAAGTTAAAGGAGAGAAGGGTAAGAGACGGAGTTGATCTCACTAGAAAACGGAGGCAGTTCTCGGCACCATTGTGTGTACAATATGGACATGATGGATCTGATTGCTCAATAATGGCTGATGATAATATTAGTGAAGATGCATTAGGGTATATGTAGTGAGAAGTAACTAAGGTACAAAGTAAGTGCATTTTTGGGGGTTACAGAAATGCATTTTATTATATTGTTTATAACTTTATTTGTTTCCTCCTATTCCTGGATACACAAACTGTTCACCCTCTTTTGAAAAGATTTCAGTCCTATTTGTATTCATTTTGTGATCATTCAGAAGTTGTAAATTTTTTAACTAGGCATAGAAGTCCTGTTTGGATAAAGCTTATAGAAAACTCATTTTCCTAGAAACTCCTATGTGAAGTTTTTCTAGGAAAGTTATTTTGTGTTTAGATGAAACTTGCTTTTGAAAGCTTTTTTGCAAGCTGAGTAGAAGCTATTTGAATAAGTTATCACATGAGCTCCTTTTGGAGCTTTTTTATAAAATTAAATGAGATTTACCTAGTTATAAGTTTGACCAAAATATTTTACCTCCACCTCAACTCTTTCCACTCTTAGTCCAAGTGATTACCAAGTTGACAAATAAAGTTTCTACCAACACCTCAACCCTTTACAGCCGCCATGAAATGTATTTCACCCTTCTTCTCCCCTCCATCCAAATCCATATCTTCCATCTCCATTGTAGCTTAGGTGATGATGGTGTGTCAAGCTCTCATAGGCGACAGCACTGTTTAACTGTATCACTGTTTAATTGTATAAGTTCTATTGGCGTCAACTTAATGGTGATTCTTGTTTGCATCATCTGCGTAGATCTGAATTGTTATTGTCCTCCCATCGATTGTTCTTGTAACGGTGTTTAGATCTCGATCTATTTGTTTGTCATTTTGGTCCCCCACCACTCCAACGACTTGATGTTTCCAATTATTTCTCTAATTTTTTGTTTGATTTTAAATCGTTTGAGATCTGCAGGTTTCAAAGTTTAAAGTTTGTTTTGACTTACCGAGTGGCTTTGGGTTTATTAAATTTATTGTCTATATTGCCTTAAAATATGTATGGATCCTTCGGGATTGAGTTCAAACTATTTTTCTAGATATGTCGAAAAGTTGTTGTATGTTTGTCAAAATAAATTGTTGGCGCGGAATTATTATCATATCGGTAGTTTGTTCATTTTTCATTATCAAAATTTGAATATGGTGTTTGTCAGCTCACACATTTTATTATTTTAATTCGGCTTCGTGTTTATGTGAATTCACTTAATTGTGTAAATGGTAAGTTGTTGATTACCTTGGAGTGAGACTTATGTCTTAATATCCTTTAGGGTTGTTTTTATTTATTTTATTTGAATTCATAAGTAATACTTGTGTTAAAATCGAAACAACTAAATAAAAACTGTGAATCAAATTAAACAAAAATGAAATTGGAATGACTTCGTTGTATATAAACCATATTTTAAAAAATCATTTTATGGTTTGTATTTTTCAAATGAAATCAACTAAAATAAATTACATTATGTGACAACTCAAATATAATATTTTGACCTCTCCTCTAATCTCTAATCTCTTTTGTTCTCTTTCATCTTCTCTATTCTTCATTATAATGTTTTGATATTATATTATGCTACTCTTTTATTTATTTTTTACAATTTTGTTTAATATGATTTTTTTATATATTAAATGGAAAGATGTTGTCCAAATATGATGAGTTTTTATTTTTATTTGTATAATTAAATATAAAGTTATGTTGTCCTTTATATGTATATGTATGATCCAATAATTTTGTTATAAAATCGAATCAATCCAAAGCACATATATTTGATTTAGTTTGGTTTGGTTTCATTTTAAAGTTAGTTAAACTAAACAAAACCACACTTTTCCTTATTGTTAGGATGATTTTTAACGTGAAAATCACAAGCAAACCACTGTAAACATCTCTACCCTTAGTAATATTCATTAAAGTTTTATTTGTTGAATTTAGTTAGGTATTATGTTTCATAGTCTTTTGTCTTATAATCACATAAACATAACTATAATTTGACATAAACCCCATACCATAATGAATTACATAAACAAATCATTAAATGTGTCACAGTATTACACAAACAGAACTATAACTTCAAATAAACCACTTACCATAATAAGAACCATTAAATTTGTCTCAAAATTACATAAACAATACCATATTTTGTCTTAGAATTACATAAACAATACCATATTTTGTCTTAGAATTACATAAACATAACATAACATAATGCCTTAATGCCATAATGTCATAATCATAATGACAACAAAACCTTCTTCATGATAATAGAACCATAAAGCCTATTTACTTTCTTTTCCAATCGCTTCTCCCCAACTCCAATTTCCTTGAAACTTTAGATTTGATACTTTTCTTCTTCTTCAATAATTAGATTATTAGAGGTGCTCTTATAAAACAAATTATTAGAATAATTCTAAGTCATTATCAAATGTTTTAATAAACTCAAGTGGTTTAAGACATAGGAGTAGAGAACTAGATGCATCGTGTACTTCATCGATTGTTGGAACAAGTGCATAAAATATAGGCAAAAGTAAAGTGTTATACCAGATAGAATAGGAGAGCTCTAAGCTCCTGTAATAGGATTTGTAGCAAGATTTAGTTGAGTTTGAGTAGTTGCAACAAAATTTGGTTAAGTTTTAGTAGCCTTAAACGTTGCTGC
This sequence comes from Vicia sativa, assembly GCA_021764765.1. Taxonomy (NCBI): domain Eukaryota; kingdom Viridiplantae; phylum Streptophyta; class Magnoliopsida; order Fabales; family Fabaceae; genus Vicia; species Vicia sativa. Next base: position 43,089,026 of record CM038792.1, read on the forward strand.
AAAAATTTGCAACAAACATTTTTAACCCGTAGTCAACATCTGTTTGAGATGCATTAGCTTCAGATTGTTCTTGGATAGAAGTCTACTGGATGAGTTGTTTGGCTTGCTTGGGTTTGTTCTTGAGTTACTTGGGTTTGCTCTTGAGTTGCTTGAGTTGTATTTGTAAATGGTTGTCCTATTGCAACTTATTTTTGGCTTTCTCTACAAATTATGGAAACTAAAACATTAAAAAGATAACTTGCTCTATATACTTATCAAATTATGCAAACTATGGACATGTTACATACCTTTCTTTTTGAGCTTCTGGTCAACCACTTGACTCTTACAACTCTTGCATTATAGCCATGTATCTTGTGTAGCAATAACTTGTTTGTATCGTCCCTTTATTGGGGTCTACATTTTGAGCTTCAGGGTCAACCACTTGACTCTTACAACTTCTTGCATTATAGCCATGTATCTTGTGTAGCAATAACTTATTTGTATCGTCCCCTTATTGGGGTCTTCATCTAGTTTCTACTCTTTAATTTTTTTGTGCATTCCAGGTCCTCTATTATATGTTGGAGGTAACATTTCTTCCATGTCAACCTATGCCCACGTGTCATGTCCAATAGTAGGACTTACATTATAATCATAATATTTCACATAAGTCTCCTTGGAATAATAGTCATCCACAAAATCTTCAGGGTATTAGTTTCTAACGCCTAATGCAAATGCACGATGTCTACAAGGGATGCCTAGTAATTCCCTAAAGTTACAAGTGTTTTTTTTAAGTATCCACAATGAAACTATTTCTGGTGTGCATGTTTTCAAACCATTAGGAAGTTTGTCTTCCTTCTTCAACACGGTATTCAACATTTCCATAACCAAACTCAACTGAGTCTTCAATTGATGGTTTTCCTCTTTCAAAAATTCTTGTCCACTAACCAAATCTTGCGTGTCTAGCATCAAAAAATGCCATTTGTTCTTTCATTTCATCCAATTCCCCACAGAGTTGTTCTATCACTTAATTTCGATCGCAGAGTGGTGAGAAGTCAAGATTCGCAATTCTACAAGGAAAGTACCAGGTTTGAATAAGAGAAATCCCCAAGTTTCGAACACCTGTTATGAATGCATGAAATGAATGAATATGCAAGTTAAATATGTGCATATTTATTTTTTCTGACATTTCTTTTGAAAAATAAACATGCTATGCAAGTGCATTAACCATGGGTTCAAAATTTTAGCATAACAACGGGTAGCATCTGTACAATCCGTTGAATAATGGCTGCATAGTCTCTGAACAATCTGAATATCAGAGGATCAAAGGCTCGGCACCAATTCCAAATACCATAGAAGAACCAAGTATGAATATCATAGGATCAAAGGTCCGACATCATTTCAGAATATCACAGAAAATACCAGAGAACCAGGTGTCAAGAACCAAGTATCATAAGCCACATGGTCATCAATAACAAAACGTCACATAAGGACCAATATAATCACCATCAGAATAAATGAATAAATAGTCACCATCAGAACATAGTCACCAGCGGTACCTGTAATAATATGATTTTTCCCGCCCCACTCACAGGTGAAACTAAGGCTTGGGTAAAGTCAAGGTAACTCCAGGATCTAGTTCGCCTAGAGAAACTAACATCTTATCACCTACGTGAAGATGATAGCCCCCTGATTGAACCTCCTCTGAAGCATGGACGACATGCCAGACTACAAGATCTACATCCGGTATCTGACATGTTCCACTCTATTCCTATGTGTTCCTATGTGTCTCTTGGCCTGGGTATGAGGCCTTTTACCTCTTGTAACTCCCACCCAAACAGAAACAGATCACAGCACAACAACCCAACCAGTATAGGAAAGCAATAAATATGCCAAATAGAATGCAATGCAAGCATACAAAGGATGATGCGATAAAGCAGGTAAATAAATAAACAAATAAATAAACACCCAAACCACAATGAAAATAAAAGCTAGGATCGACTCCTGATCGGACCAGCACAGGTCTGTTCGATCCCCAGTGAAGTCGCCAATTGAAACAACCGGCTGAACATCATCCGATAACTATATCAATGAAGTCGCCATCGAACGTTTTTTATCTCACAAAAGGAGAAAGGTGAACGCATCGCAAAAACCTGAAAGGGATAAGGCACGGTCTTGCGACCGGAGATAGTAAGGGAATCTATTACGAAGGAAGATATTAGCACCCCACACGCCCGTAGTACTCTGGTATCCACTTCTATTTTCCTAATGGGTGCTTATATCTATTTACTACTCAATTGCTATATTTGTATGCTAAAAGAGAATATGTGAAAGAAAAGAAAATAAAGAAAACACGGGAAAAGAAGGAAGTATTTAAAGTTTGCTCGATCGCCCCGTGACAAGATGATGCTACGTATTCTCCGTGCAATGGAAAAGTCGAGCGCCGTAGTTCGCTCATATGTTTTGTGGGTTATGTGTTTTTAATTATGAAAAGAATTTTAAACACAATAAAAACTCGAGGCAAAAAGGTTTGCATTGGTTGGTTGTTTTACCTTTGAAAAGGAGTTTGAACCATTATTGAGTGTTTTGATGCAAAAGGAAAAAGAAAACAATTTTTAGTTTTATTACATGCATGGATGCAAAAAAGAAACTAGAAACAAATAAGGAAACTATCTAATGCTATCCCTAATGTCATCATGCATGGATTACAACCTAAGGTCTAACTCGAATCACTACCTAAGATAGAGTCGAGAGAATCCTAAAGGAACATGCAAAGGTTTACCACCTAGATCTATGTCTATCTCGAATCACCACTAAAATGGAGTCAAGATGACAAAAGGAGGGAAAATGTTTACAACTAAGTCTATGTCCATCTCGAATCACTAACTAAAGTAGAGTCGAAGACGACAAAAGGGATAAAGCAAACAAGTGCTTGACAGAGCACACAAACAATGCAATAAAACAATGTCAAACAATCGTAGGCATAACCTACAGAGCAAATGATGAGTTCAAAGAATAAATGAACCCCTGTGAATGAGTGGAGAGTCGAATAGGAACTCTTGCCACTTTTATTATTGACTCGATAAAGGAAAGCAACACGATTCGCGGTCGAAATGACACTGACTAGAACTGCAGGGGTTGGTTGGACGCTACCTTCCGACTCTGCCCATATCAATGACTCGATGACAGAAATATAAAAGCGGGACCGCTTAGTGGTACCACGTCGGGTGTCCTAACCACTCTGACCTATGCGAGCACAAATATAAACACTTACTGAGAATTACCTCCCTATGCAGATGGAGGATTTAAAACAAACCAAGCACAATTAGCAACCAGAATTGCCCTAAACGGGTCTTTAAATAAACCAGAGGGGTTCCTGAACATGCTCCAACTTCGGAAGCCCCTTCATACATCTCTATTCCTACTTCTCATGGCAAGGAAAGCAGTAAAATCCTACTTCTCATGCTCTCTAGAAAAGCGGTAAAGAAATGCGATAAATAAAATATAATAAATACCAAACGGATATTAAATCCGAAGAGCAACGCAAGCTATAGAAATACTCCGGAAAACTTCAAGTACTGCTGGCATGCAATAAGAAAATCTGGTGAGAAGTGTACAGAGGCACAAGAAACATAACCAGAACGTGTGTCATACACATCTGAATCAAATACACCTGTACAAGATCATAATCCAGACAATACAGATAAAGGATGTGCGTAGATATGCAAAGTCAAGAATGTGTGTCTATACACACTCGACGTATATCCAATAAACCTGCAGAAAATATCCAGATAATACAGACAAACGGGGGGCACACACAAGTGTGCGAGCAACAGGCATGGATTCTATACATCCAAAATCAATCAAATAACCTGCAAAAGATGGTAAAAACCAAACAGACGGACATGTAATACATGTGTGTAACATCGATCAATGGATTTTATAAATCCCAATCATGGTATAACGCTCCGCTGCACTGCACACAAATGAATGTCGAAATAGCAATGCGGCTTTTAAATAAAGCATAAACGAAAAAAAATGATTATTTACAAAGAAATCGAATATCGAAAATTTGAAATTTTACTTTCAACACTAAGGTAAGGTATATTTTCAACTATAATTAAATGGTATAAGAAATATCTTAGAGTTTCTAAAAAAAACATTATACTTCCTAAGTTAATTCAAACTATAAGAAAAAAAACACATCTAAATGTATTATTAATAATGAATTAATAATTAAAAAGAAATTAAATGCAAAATATTTAAAAAATGTCAAAATATTTAAATATCCTAAAATATCAGAAACTATTTTTATATGTTTTTACAAGTCAATTGAATCGAAATCGAATCGAAATCGAACAATTATCGAATATGTGAAACAAGGAAACTGGGGAGTGTATAACATATTTCCAGAATATACTAACTTCTGTTAATTGTTGTATTGGGCCTAAAACGCAGGTGTGGCTAAGCAACCTAGGTCCAGTCCGAATTGTCTCTAAGTCCATTTCAGTATTTTTTTGAGTCTAAGTCCAAATACTTTTTTGTCCAGAAACTATAGTTATTATTTATTTTTTTTACTATTCAGATTTTTTATAACATATTGACATGTTACATTTTATTACAGTCACATTAATTTTGTATGTATGCAATATTAAATCAATTGGTCACACTTATTAATCAGATTTAATTTTTATTAAATATAAAAAAAAAAGGAAAGACACGTGGCAGGACGAGATACGCTAAATGAAAAAATGCATGTACCAGTGGTGAGTTGACACGGTGAGGGTTGAACGGGAAAAGAGAAACAGCTCGTCGGAACTGCATCTTCTCCGGCGAAGCTTCTTCCGCCGACGGTGGCCGTCTCGGCCTGAATCAAAACACCTCTACCATCTCCCTACTCGGTTTTCAATGCTGATTCCGAATCCAAGCTTGAAATTCCTCAATATCAACTTTAACTCCATGAAATCTCGATATGAAGATTGACATATCGACGGAGAAATCCATGAACATGCGTTATATATTTTTTGTACCAGCTTCCATAGCAGAAAGAGACTACTCCCGCCGAGCTCATGGTTTTCCTGAAGAGCACGCATAGAACTCGATGATGCAGATGCAGATTCAAAGCTTTATCGACAAAGATAATGACAATTTCGTGACAACGGCAAGCAACGGAGATCCTGTACAAACTTCAGATCCATATGCCAATGACGACGATGAAGCTGAATCCCCAATAAACTTCCACCAATGCTCAGTTCTTGATTGGAGCTGACATAAAAGCCGTTGTAGTTTCTTAAAGCTTCCGGATATGGCGAAAGAAAAGAAGATCATGAGGTAGGAAGTGAGAAGCGATATTCAATCATGAAGCGAATTTCTGCCATAACCTTTTTCTTGTTTTCCGTCACAACCTTTCAAAGAATCGGGAGCATGCCAACAAAAGGTGCGAGGTTGAAGAGAGCGTGAGGACGGTGAGGAAAATGATGGCTGTTCGTAACTGCTTTTGTAAAGGACGGTGAGATTTTTCATGGATAATGGTTGCGGTGAGATTGAGAGGAAAGAGAGAATAATGAGAATGGTCGAGATAATTATGGTGATGAGTGTTGAGCAACAGAAGGTGGTTGTTCTGGTAAGAGTGAAATAATGAGAAGAAAACGATGGTGAGGGGAGTGAAGAGGGTTGTTGTGATAATTTTCGGTCAGAGAGTACGAAATGATGGAGGAGTTCTGTTATGGCTTGTTGAGAGGAGAAAGAAGAATCCAAGAATGAATGGAGGAATTTTCGATTTATGGAGAGAAAGCAAAAGAAAAGGTTGTTCAAAAGAAGAAAGGGTGGTGCCGATTTTTATGGTGTGAAGGCGAGAGAAAGAAGGTGGAGAGAAGGCTGTTCTGTCAAAAGAATGAGGTGAGAGTGATGAAAGCAGTGGTTATGAGGAAGAAGAATGGAGGTTCTGTTGAAGCATTTCTGTTAGTGTGGGAGGATGACGGGTGAGAGGAAAAAAAGAAAGAGGGAGTGCTGTGTTGTTGTTATGGCGGAGAGAAAGAGAAAGAAGAGAGGAGGTCAGGAGAGTGGAGGAAGGTGGTGTTGTAGAGTTAGTTACAGATGAGAGAGAAGAAGAATGGAAGTTTGTTAGGAAAAAGAATGAATGGTCAGTGAGCTGTGAAACGGTTACAGTGAGTAGAAAGTAAAAGAAACAGAATGGTTACAGTGGAGTGAGTTATGACGGAATCCGAAGAAGATCCGAGTGAAAATGGTTGTTACTAGTTTTTCTTTTGTTGAGAGTGAGTAAGAGTCTCGACTGAAAAGGATCGTAACTTCCGTAACTTCTTTCCTCACGCATTCCTCCTCCTTCTTGGCCAATTGTCGAAAGATATCAACAACCGAAATTTTAACGCATACACTTGCTGCAGTATACATATCACCCAGCCAAGACTCCTCAATCTTGTATCACTTTACAGCACATTTCTAGACTTCATAATCCGGAATACGCGCGTTTTTAGGATGTGATTTCAAAACAAAAATCGTAGAGGAAACTCTTGTAAACAAAACTCATGTTGGAAGTTTTTCGAAATAATACTTGTAGCAAGCCCAAAAATTGTCTCAAAGTTAAGAGAAAGTAATTGCTAAAATGCCGGCAACATCGGTAAAAATTTAGAAATTTAGAAATGACGGGCAAGATACAGATGCGATAACATGGCTCCGTGAACACAAAGTGCTTAAAACTTAGAAATTTTTTCTAAGTCCAAGATTACTTAAAATGCAAGAAACCTCATTTTCCCCCGATTCTTTCGACTTTTCTCAACAAATGATTGCATTTTCTCAAATGTCAATTTTGACAATAATTTTGACCAAATTCCACTCGGTCAAACTTTGACTTTTGTTGACTTTTTGATACATACTCAAATATCATTTTATTCGTCCGTTTTGATTTTCTCGATGAATCGTGTGGATTGATAAGTCAGATACTGATACTTCACCACTCACGGAAGACCATATAATCAATTCGGCTCAAATATTTGACCACCACACATCGTAGTCTAAAATCGTAATCAATATCCACCGATAGGCGATCAAACACCAAAACCTCGACTCACGAGATAATAATCGAAACTTACGGACATGCGATTCGTGAACGAGATAACGCCGAAACAACGACTTCGATATTCGCTTTTGGAACCAAACCTCTTCTTTAGAATTGCAGCTCACACGCTTTAGAAAATTTGAACCCATGGCTAATGAATGAATGATTTGTATGCAATGCACCCATCGATCGAGTATTAGCCAATTATTTATTAAAAAATGAAGAGGGCGAATTTTAGGGTGCACAAAGAATATTGTACATTAGAGATCATAACCTATATATACAATGGTCAATTAAGGATCTTATCATTTTAAATGATTCATTATGATATCCACTAATATTTAAATTCATATCCAATAAATAAAGTAATAAATTATTAAATGAAAAATCTAATTAATTTTTTATACTTTATTTGATCACTTAATCAATTAATAAAGTAATTTAATTTGATATATATATATTATATATATATATATATATATATATATATATATATATATATATATATATATATATATATATATATATATATAATATTTCAACACTACCATTAATATTTATATATATATATTTTTAAATCATTCAAATATTAAAATATTTAAAAGTAATTACTATTTTTTAACACATATAAATAAAAATTATTTTAAAATATGATCTTGAAAATATAATTTCAAATCTCTCTTAAAGAAATTTTTATAATTATAATAATAACAAGTACTCTAATGGTCTGCATGAGAATTGATTTTGAAGGATTTTGACTTGAGAATTAATTTTTAAGAACAACTAAAAAATAGGTAACCATTTCCTCTTTATAACTCTCTAAAGTTAGCTCTACGGTGCAAAATAAATACTCAAAGAATATTGGTAAGGATTCAACTTCTTCTCATACAATAATCGATAGATAATATTGTAATATATCCTAAGCCATTTTACAAGATTTGATGTGTACATGCTTATTAGTATAATTTCTTGGAGAGAGGGCGGACTCAAAAATATTAATTTGTGGGGGCTAAATCATACATATAAATCTTACATATATTATGAGTTTATAAAAGATTATTTAATATATCTCTTAGTTTTAATTGATAGATAATTTCTTTCTTTTCAATTATTAATTTGTTTTGAATTATGAACGGATTGGAGAATTCTCAATTTTAATATCCTTGCTTATAAAAATAAATAAATCTTATATATGTTATAAATTTTTATTAAAATAACGTTAGTTTCCTTATAAATAAAATTTTTAAGTTATTTTAAGGGAACAATAATAATTTTTTAGAAGAATAAATATGAAATGGTTAATTATTTAATACAAAATAAATAAATTAGTGGGGGCAAGTGCACCCAATGAGTGTAATCTAGACCCGTCCATGCTTGGAGACTATATCATTCAATTTGTTGCAAATGAGTGCAATTACTGCTATATGCCTTATTGCCTATATATATACACAAAGCTAAAAAAATATATAGTCGTATTTAAAATATCTATAAATCTATAATTATATTCATAGAATCATATTACAAGCATTTTGGGCATTACCATACCTACGACTCATTCCGAAGAATCTTGATCTCCCAAAGTAACTTTACTTAACCTACTTGGCAATAATTTACCATTAATGCTACTACTTTTTTTTCTTTTCCCATTTCTGCGTACATGTGATCTCAATATAGCTCTCCTTGCTAGTTCTTTCCCCAAATTGGATTTATTTGTACCATTTGTGGCAGAAATTTCTTCTGAAGTGAGTCCTTGGTTGTTAGAAGAAGAGGCCTTCTCTGAAGCCATGATTTTTGTTTTGGAACATATATGCAAAACCAGTGGGATGTTTGAGAAAGTGTAAGGTGTCAGGCTTTTAAGGTGGTTTTAAGAAACAGTTTTCCATTTACATACATGACACGTATAGAGAATATGTGTTGGATAGTAGAGAGGTTAATGGGATGCTAAAGGAATCACTTGTAAAAAGTTTATTACTTGTGGAAAATATATGATTATATGCTGTCTTGTTGATAAATCTGAGTATAAGAAGATTTAATGTTAGAAATAGTTAATATTCGAAGTTGAGATTTCTCAAATGTTTTTGTTAGAGTTAGAAGTTTTTGGTTCATAGTCGAAAACAATAAGTTTTTGAAACTATTTAGTCGTAAAAGAAGTTAGATGTTTCTAGAAGCTATTTTTAGTTGTTAGCTTAGTTATTAAGCATATTTTTGTTTGTGTCTATGTAACAATTTATTTTGTGTATTTAAACAAGTTTGTATCTGAGGTTTTTGTAAGAAAGTTAATAAGATTTTAGTAATAGTGTTTTTTTTCTCAACAAATTTGTTGTAATTGTTTTTCTCTCTCTTCTTTTATCTTTATCTTTATCTTCAACCTTGAAGTGTTTGTGCTTGTAGTTAAACATGAAATAATCAGATTGGTGACTGCTATAGATGCAAATAGAAATTGTACACTGGTGCATTTGTATGTGAAATTTGTATTTCTGAGTGGTCCATTACAAGAAGAGGTATGTCAGAACTTTTTGGATTTGTGAAGAAGAACAAGAAATGGATGGTGTACATGTTACATAAAACATAGTATGGATCAAACAAGCTCCTAGAGCTTGGAATTTAAAATTGATTCATTTTTAAAGTCGCAACAATTCGAAAGTGTGAGATGGAGTATGACGTTTATGCAATAATATCAAGGCAATATGATTATGATGTGTCTCTAGGTAGATGACATATTGCTAACAAGGAGTTGTCCAAGAGAGATAGTCAAGTTCAAGAAAATTTTGATGAACGAGATTGAGATGACTGATTTGGGAAATATGATATATTTTATAGGAATGGAGATTATGTACTCTAAGAATAATATAATTTTGCATCAACTGAAGTATGAACATGATCTTTTGAAGAGATTTGAGTTAACAAATTGAAAGACTGCAATCAAACCTATTGAGACGAATCACAAGTTGGATTCTGATGTTGAGGGTGATGATGTAGATGATAAAACTTTCAAACTGTTGGTTGGCTCATTAAGATATATATGTAATATCATACCAGTCATTTGTTATGCGGTGGGAATGGTGATTAGGTTTATGAATAAACCAAAGTGATCACATTACCAAGTTGTTGTCAAGATACCTAGGTACATTAAAGAGACTGTGAGATATGAAGTGTTGTTCCCTTTTGGTGTTAAAACTAACGCATAGTTGATATGCTATTCAAACTTGATATGCTTTTCAAGTATCTAAAAAGTCTCATTTCTTGGTGCTCTAAGAAACAACTAGTGGTTGCGTTATCAACTTGTGAAGTTGAATGCATCACATGTGCTTTGACTGCATGTCAAGTTGTTTGGTTGATGAATTTGTTGTAGGATCTGAAGATAAAGGTGGGCAAACATGTGAAGTTGATGATTAACAACAAATCAACTATAAGTATTGCCAAGAATCCAGTGGCACGTGAGAAAAGAAAACACATTAACACGAAGTTCCATTTTCTAAGAAGTCACGTCCAAAATGGAGTGCTAGAAATTGCACAGTGTAGCACTCAGAAGAAACTTGCAAATGTTCTGATTAAAGTTGTCAAGACGGAACACTTTATCCGCTTGATGGATGAAATTATAGTTGTAGAGTTTAATTAGTTGAATCTGAATTAAGAGATAGTGTTGGAAGTAATTCATATTGAGAAGCTGACATTATTTAGAAACTTTTGTTAGAGTCAGAAGCTTCTAGGTTTGTTAGTCAGAAGCACTACTTTTGAGGGTGTTAGTCATAAGCTTTAAGTTTCTGAGACTATTTAGTCATAAACAATAGTCGTGTTTTTAGAAGCTACTCTTAATTGTTAACTTAACTACTAAGCGTTTTTGTTATGTCTACGTCAGTTTTTATTTTGTGTATTTAAATAAGTTAGTAGTTAGTTTTTGTAAGAAAGTAAGTAAGACTTTAATAATAGAGTTTTTTTCTCGAGAAGTTTGTTGTAACCGTTTTCTCTCTCTTTTCTTTCTCTCTCTACTACATTCTTCATCTTCATCTCCAACCTTGTGCAACAACATTAATCATATAAATTTGATCTTTTATGAATCTTGTCCAAAATGGTATAATTGAAATATATAAAATTTAAATATATTTTTAATTCTAAAAAAAATAAACATCTAAAATAATTTTAATACAAAAAATAAATAAATAGAATCTATATAAAAGGTGGTATCCAACTTTGAATTAAAGTGTTGTCTTCCAAAGACTTGAATTTGTCGATAACTAAATAAGTGCTTAAATGTTCAACTATAAGTAAAGCACCATATTGGCAATTTTTTTTAATGTAAGGCTCCATATTATCAGGAAGAAGTTCATTTTCTAGATTTTGTCTAGATCATCTTTATTGTTAATAATGATTCTTTAAGTAGTAGCTATAAAAATTAGAAGAGTTAAGATAGGACATATTAGCCTAAAAATCAATTAATATGTATTCATCTTCTCTATCCTTTTTAAAACTTCACGCAATTCATACGTAGCTGATAAGTTATTCAAATATGAATAATTAATTGTATCAAGATGAAAGTGTTTAAGTTGATATCTTAAATTAATTTTCACTAATCAATTAAATTTTTAAATTTATATAAATATAGATGTCCTAACAAGTGTTTTTACCTCATTTTAATATAGGTATAAAGTGAAACCTTTTAAATTAAGTGCTCTCATTTTTTTATTTTTAAATTTAACATAATAATATTTTCCCTCATTTGTATATTTAGTCGAGAGCTAATACTTTAGAGTATTCGATTCAGGTCTCGAAGAAATTTTCGAGCTACCAATATTTCGATGTCTTTCTATCGACCCATTTACATTATGTTTCAAATTGAACACTCAATTCACTTTGATAGTTTTTGTGTATGCTGGCAACTCGACTAACTCACATGTGTTTTTCTCTTGATTGCTTGTAACTCTTCGATCATAGATTACTTCTATTGTGTATTCTTTAAAGCCTCTATAATTGATTGGTTCAATACCGTAAAATAAAATAAAATAAATATCTATCTGGTGTGACTTCATCATCACTACTCACTTCATAGTCTTGAAGTCTTGTTGGAAGGACTCTATTTCTTTGAGGTATTTGGCTTGTGCTAGCCACACCCTATTTGACATTGACTGTGTCAGGAATGCCAACAACTGGTTCGACTTCGACTGGAATGTCATTAATTTCTTCGACTTCATTAGTTTCTTCATCGAAATTATAACTCCTCAATGGCTTGTTAATTGCATCATTATAATTCCAGTCTCATGAAGAATTTTCATCAATCACAATGTCTTGAATTATCACAATTTTCTCAATAATTGGATTGAATAGCATGTATGCACCAGTTTTATGATATCCTACCAGAATTATAGGTCCACTCTTGTCATCAAGCTTCCTTCTTCTCGCATTATGAACATGCTTGTAACACATAGAGCCAAACATTGAAACACATTTAGATGACTCACTAATGGTCATTTTCCACTCTCCAATTCTTTAGGAACCTTGTTCTTAAATTTCTTGGTAGGGCACATGTTCATAATATAAACTGTAGTTGAAACAACTTCACCATACAAGGATTTTGGCAAATTCTTCTACTTCAGCATGCATCTCACCATCAATGTGGTTTTATTTCTTCTTTATGAAATTCCATTATGTTAAGGAGTATAGGGACAAGTTACCTCATGATCGACTTTATATTCTATACAAAAATCTTCAAACATCTTGTATGTGTATTCACTATCTTCACATGTTCACAGAACTTTGATCTTCTTCTCACTTTGTTTTTTGACAAGTATCTTGAGTATCTTAAAGATTTCTAACACTTCATCATTTTGCTTGATCATATATATCTAGAAATTTTGAGTATACACATTGATAAACACGATAAAATACATATTTTCACCGACGAGTTCTCTTCAAATAGGCCACGTGCATCTAAATGTACAACTTGGTATACATGAGGATCTCATTGGCATAGTCGAAATGAAAGAATTTTTGGAATGCTTTATGACTAAACAACATTTACATAGTTTGTCGAGCATCTCAAGACTTTGTATGATATTTACCATATCTTGAGTAATCAGCTAATTGAATGATCGAATGTTCAAATATCCAAACCTCAAATGCCGAACCAACTATCCTTGTGGTCAAATATTTTCAAGCATTGTACTGCTAGATGACCATAGTCTTAAACGTATAATTCTTCAACAACGAAGATTTTAAGACTAAATTGTTCCAGGTGTCGAACAATTTTGTAGCTACATGTTTCATGACGACTGAGAAACCTTTTTCGACCATTTCTTCAATAGTTAGTAGATTGCACTTCATGCCAGGTACAAAGTATAACACCCTTCTAATTTCCCCGAGAATAATAAAATGATTCAGAGTTAACATGTACTAAAGGCCAAAATTAATTAAAACTAAAATTCCATCCATATGTCATGCTTTACTGAGGAAACATAATTCAATTAATTATCAAATACACATGTTTAACACACAGGAATAACTTCAAACTTCGATAATTTCAAATCCCAAATAAAATCATCAAAGGTCAATGCCTTGAATCACCAAAACAATTATCCAACTAAAACATCAAATAAAACCGAGTTTAATAATAACTCTATACAAGCTTCCCAGTGTTACAATCGAGCATGACATTGACACACGATAAAATAAAATGCATAGCTCTACGAGCCATCCTCGCTAACTCCTAAGCTAAAGCTTCAAACAAATCATCAAAATAAGGGTAGACTACATCATAATTAAAATGCATTATAAATTCATAAAATAATAGAATTTTATAAGCTATTATTCCATCCTATTCAGCATAATCAGATTTATTCATCCATTCAACAACACAATTCATAAATATACATGAAACACAACAATCAGATTATAACACTGAAAACCATCCTATCATGTTATAATCCATACAAAATGCAATGCAAGACTCTATGCATGTGGTACCAAAAGTGAACTAAATTCACCATACTGTTCCATTCCAACTCGGACCCAGATCAATATCCGCTCCATTCCAACTCGGACACAGATACACCTCACCGCCCATTCCAACTCTAACGTTGGCCAACTCACTAATTCCACACAATGGGAATTAGCTACCACCAAATGTATATGCATGCACATCAATAAGCATGCAACATTATCAACCAAAACATGATATCAATCAACTATCATGAACATCACCAATAGCATAAACATGCAAGCAATTACCCATCAATCAAGAATGCCATCACCAACACAAGCGTATAAACCATCAATATGCACATAATATCAAAGACAACAACATATTGTTTCCTATCCATCAAGTACACAAGGTACAAATAACCACAAAGTCGGAAAACCAATACTTTCCAGAATAAAACCAATTTACTATCATTTTCCTCATTTCATAAAATAGAGTATTAAATTTAAGGAATAATATCCAAAACGGCGATTAAAAAGGACTTACGGTTTAAAAGTTATCAATTTTCAAAGTTTAATATTTTTCAAAAAGTAACAGTGGTAACTGATTCCTCAAGGGGAGTAACCGGTTCCCACTATCATAGTGAAAACACGTTCTGGAAATTGTATGGGGAACCCAGTTCCTTCCAGAACCGTTCCCACGTTTTACAAAAAGTATTTTTCTAGAAAATGTATTAGGAACCCGGTTCCTCCTAGGGAGTAACTGGTTTCCAAGACTCATAAAAATCACTTTGCTGGAAATTATATGTCGAACCCGGTTCCTCCCAGAGGGTAACCGGTTCCTACGACGTCTGTAGCAAAAAAACTTAATTTTAGCATTCATGGTTTCCAATACAACCCCGTTTATTCCAATACGAACCAAACCACAATTAACTCCAAAATACTTCATCAAACAACATAATAATGCAAAAATGTCATGTATCCATAAAACATAACAACCCTATAACATGTAATTGACTCAATTCACACAATTATGCATTCTAGGCTCAAAACTCATAAACCTAGAAAATCCTAAATTGGGATTCCTAACCACTCAATCAATTCTATCGTTACCAAAATCAATAAGGCATAATAATCAGATAAAAGTCACCCCTTACCTTAGCAAAATTCTTGAATTCTTCAAGCTTTGGGTGTTCCTCTTCCTTTGCCCTTCTTCTCTCACGCATTTGCTCTTCTCCAATTCCTTCTCTTCTTATTTTCTTTTTATTATAATAATAACAATAAAAATAGGATTAGAGGTTTTTACTTCACACACCCCTCACTCCTATTCACCACACCACAAGTCCAATTTCTTTTTCTTTATTTAATTATTTTCAATGATTCCCAAAAATACCAATAATTCAATTTTTAATTAAATAAATAGTTCAAATTTAAATTATTTAAGAATTGAAAATATTGGGGTGTTACACAGAGAGTACATCTTTGGTCATATATTTATGTCCATTACTCATTTGAAAAACTATGTTTCCAGTACCTTCTACTTACAACGAACTATTACCAACAAGTTTTACCTTGCTCTTCTTCGACTCATTGAAATCTACCAACCACACCGTTTGACCAGTCATGTGATTTGAGAAACTAGAGGCGAGGAACCAGATCTTGGACTCAACATGGTTATATTCAACTGCAATCATAACCATCATACATTGAGAATCATCTGAATATTGACATGTAAAGTTTGCTTTTTCGTCCGCGCCTTTTGTCGATCCCTTGTCTCTTTTGTACCAACAATGCTTGGCTAAGTGACCCCACTTTTCACAATTATAACAATGTACACCTTTTTTTCTTCTTTGTCTTTCGGTAGGAATTTCTTCTTCTTTTCAAGGATTCAAATCCATGTCATGGAAAATATTCTTGTGGGGATTCGACCAAGATTTCTTGCCCTAAGTCTTGCAAATTTTCCACTGAATTTGTTGGAACCACCATTATTTTTCAATGACTGGTCCTGCAATGCTTGTATCGAGTCTTGAAATCACTTCCGTTCAACAATGTTAATCTCATGTACTTCCAACGAACCAACAAAATCTTGAATAGCTATGATAACATGATCAAATTGAGAGGTCAACATACACATTACCTTCTCAACTATCATCTTATAATTTATAATTTCACAACAATCCTTCATGAGATGGACGAGTTTCTGAACCCTTTGATACATATTCTACAATCTTTTTGTCTTTTCCCATCGAAAATAATTCATATTGTCGATGAAAGGTATACAACTTGACAACCTTGACTTTTTCACCTTCTTTATAGTCCCTGACAAGAATATCACACGCCTCCTTCACCGATTCAGAATGAGAGATCTTGCCAAAATTCGCCGCATTGACTATTTTTTAAATGGAATACACATCCTTGTAATCCTTCTTCTTAGCTTTGTTGTGAGCAGTCTTCTATGCTTCGGTTGCATCTACAGCCAGTGCAAGAACGCCATTAGTAACCACTTCTAAGTTTTCATGAAAATCAAACAGAGATTGCATATGTCTTCTCCATTGAATCCAATTTTGTCTTCGTGAGTTGGAAGAGAATTCGAATGTCATTAGTATCATTCTTCTTCACAATGATTGATTGAATAATAACGGTCCCGAAAACATGATCTCTGACGTGTGATTCTTGAAAACATGATCAAGAATCTAATCAGAGCTCTAAATACCAATTTATTAGTGCGTGAGGTAGTTTTAGTGAAGAAAAAAAGATAGAGAATAGGAAAATAAAGATTATATTATTAAATTGAATTATTACAAATAATGGTACAAATTATGCTTATTTATATACGTAACTTATTCACCAAATAGGCTTACAGACCCTAATTAAACTTGGATTTAGGTTACACAATTTAGATTAGGTCTAATATTTTATCAAAATCAAATAATAATGTCATGCATAATATTATAGAAATTATATATGGGTATTATAGTATGGGTATACATTTGAGGGGATTCACATGTAAGGTGTTGGATCAACACTAAAAGTTTAATTTTTTTAGTTCCAACGTATAAGTTGTAAGAAATTATTAGTGTTACTTAAATTAATAATTAATTTTCTTCTTTTTCAATTTAAAGAAATGAATGAGTAAATGTATGAAAATCAGGTCCCCTTTAATCAAAATATTGTCGCATTCATATATTTGATATATTCACTGTTAAATAAAGATTGGTGGACAATTTAAAATTTAATACAAATTTTGATTATTTCAAAATAAAAAACATTATATTTTTAATATAGACCATTTGGATATAAACCATTTGATTTTGAATGTGTGAAAGTATCAATTTTTAACTTCACCAAACCATGGTTCATAATATCTGTATAACCAGATCCTATTTGCTTGGTATTTTATTATGAGGGTTGTTCAATACATCCTATATATTTCTCAAAAATTCTATAATAATTTGAAAAAGCCCATTCACCACAATATTTTGCTAATATTTAACATTTTCGAATATACATGTAATATTTTTACAGTAATGATACTTTTGAGAGAATTTTTTTTATCGAGCAAAATTCTAAAGTGGCACTCTTTGAATTCTTGTAGAGGATGTTTGAGTTTAGGATTTTAGGTAGAGGTATGCCTCGTGTTTGGGAGTATGAGTTTTTCCTAGCCTTTAGTCGTGGTCAAAAAGATGTTTGGGTTTGGAAGTCAGATCCTATAGCCTTTTGGTTTTGTCTGGGGTCGGGGAGGGTAGGTCTTAGAAGGCGGTGTTAAGGTTTTCTAGGATATGGAATAGTTCTGCGCCTTTTAAAATGGTAGTGTTTTCTTAAAAGTTTATTTAAAATAAGTTATCGATTATGCATAATATTCTAAGGCGCCAAATCGTGTCAGATTCTAGTAGTTGGAGGTGGATGGTATGCGTTGAGTAGGTGTAGCGGGTAGGTCGTCTTTTTGTTTTGTATGAGGTTTCTTTTGCCATATGGTACATGGTTTTTAAGTGGGTAGAGTGGTTGGGGCCTCTGCCACACTCGATTATAGGGCTTTTGAGTTGTTCTAGAGTTTTAGTCATGGAAAACAAGCTCTTTAGGCTTGATCATCTCGACCTCACATGTTATCGTTTGGGTTCATGCACATACTTTTGGTTTTTTCATTTCTCTAGTTGACTAGGAATGGGTCCTATTTGAGTGGTTGGACGATTAGGGATGTGGTGAGTGACCAAGTGCCCTCTTTTTGTTTTGCGGAGGTATTCATGCCTACCTTCTTCCTGTTTTCTCTCTCTTGAGGTTGGTTTTGGCCTAAGGACTCTAACTAGACTTCACAAGTTGTTGGATCAGTTTTTGTTTCTCTTGGGTGTTGGTTGGATAGTTTTTGTTTTTTCAGTTTATTTTTCGTTTGGATTTATAGTCAAGGATGAATTAATATTTTCTGAGCACTTTTGATACTCTTAAAATACTTGTGTATATTTGTAACTTTTTTTTTTCTTTTTAATATATGATTCTCTCTTTTCTATTAAAAAATATAAGAAGTTTAAATAGTACGGGATGTATTTGAAAGTTAACTTTTAGACATTATAATTTCTTGTGGAATTTCCTACGATTTTTTTTGCTGATTTTACCTCAAAATTTTCTACGGTTTTTTATTTCATAGCAATTTTTCGCATAAATTCTCATATGTACTATTTCCTGTAGATATGTGGTTTTTCTACATGTTATAGTATCCAAATTTTAACTTTCAGAAGAGAAAAACTCTTAATCATTAAGTGGAATCGTATAAACAACGTGGAACAAATATAAACAACATAGTACAAAGGTGAGTCCCAAAATTATTTTTTAGCAAATGCATTTTCATGCATTTATAAATTTTTTACAGAAATTTCTAGTATTTAGACAAAGTGTCATGACACAAGTTGCATTATGTGATTAGAAGGCTTGTAAATGGGCCATACAAGATGGTGTTGGAGACAATGACATGCAATTTGAAATTAAAGCTTTTATCGAAGTAGCTAGATTAATTAGGTGGGATCCAACAGCTTAATCTAAACCAATTTCCAGGTTTAAAATAAATTTAAGTTGTAGCTTGTTGTAGCATATAAGTGATTTTTCAATAGTTTTAACTAATAAGACATGGAATAATAGAAAAGCTAATTAGGTAATCAAGCACTTGCTTTTTCTTTTAAAAAATAGATTGATAGATAGACAAAATATTTTAAAAGTATATCAATTATTAAAGAGATGAAATATAAAACATAGGACATTTTAGATAGTCCAATACTTTTTAGCAATCAATTAGCATGGATAACATATATGCATAAGAAATTGTATGAAATGTTATTTTAATGACAATCCATTGGTATGGTGTCTATTGGCTGCTATATGTATATTTTTGTCCCTCTCATTCTTAACTTTTCCACATCAGAATAACACTTTTATTGAAGCTTTAGAAAAAGAATATTCAACTCTAGTCTTAGAGAATAATAATAACCGTTCATCTCTTATAATGCTTTGCCCCAACTCTCAAGCACAGAATTCATTCTCTTTCTAATATTTTACCGTTTTGATTCCTTTTCATTTACCTTGGATTTCTTCTCTTCCTTGTTTGGAAAGTCTTGTTCATCAAGCTTCCTTTTACTTCACCATACTGTTCAACTTTTTGTTCTCCTTTAGAGGAAGAGTCATAAAGAAAACATCATATTTAGAAATGAATACAATTAATAGAATACAATTTATATTGTTTTTTTTAATCCCGATTCATTTTTATGACCGACTAATCTGAAGGATATCAACTGAGGGTCTCATTTAAAGACAAGTAATGTATTTTGTATGAACTGACCCAACACATAATAGACTAAATGAACACAAATTATTTAAAGTACGTTTACTAGTGGTTTAGGGACATGTATATATAGTTGCACTACCTTATGCAAAAACTACTTTACCTACTTGTGATTAAGAAAACTGAATTAACTGAAAGGCACACTTAACTTTATGAGTGAAAGTATCTTAATGTAAACGCATATGCTTTGTCATAACACAATAGCATTAGCTTTATCTTCATCATTCATAATAACATCACAAAGATAAACTTATGGTGCTAATTAACAATACCATTTGTGGTATACTTAGTATTAAATCTCACACGGTGGAAGGGAATATTTAGCCTTTAAGCAACCTTTGCTCCAAGCAATTCTAGAACTACTCTTCCTTCTTTTTCATATTCATTCCATTCCTCTTCTTCTTCTTTTCTCTCTTAGAACTCTCTCTCTCTCTTTCTCTCATATAGAGAATGTTACACATGCCGACCTTGAGCCGAAAAGAAGCAAAACTGATTTGAGTAGCAAGACAGCAGCTTTTCTTATGGTTGTCACAATTCTATTAGGCTTATTATGTTTCATCTTATGTCTCATAGCCGAAGCCACGCGTTCTGAGGTACAATACTTTTTATTCGTTAAATTGAAAAATATATACATATAATTTGCGCGGTTGATATGATAGGTGACATGGATGAATAGAGACGGAAAAGAAAACGGAAATAAATCCGAATGTGTTTACAATAGTAATGGCAAAGTGCCTTTGTTATGTGCTGCTGTTGCTTTTGTTGGATTAGCTATTGCTTTGGTTATGGAGCATACTTACATGTTAATAGCAGTGAGTAAATCATCACCTTCTTTGCTTAATTGGGATCCTGATTCTCCTTCTGCTAAATCCTTAACATGGTTGGCTGGTTTTTTCTTCATCGCAACTTGGTAAGATATATATATATATATATATATATATATATATATATATATATATATATATATATATATATATATATATATATATATATATATATATATATATATATATATATATATATATACGACACCAAACACCAAACACACCTTCAATATGAAATAACTGGTAACATAAATTAACATTTTTTGTTATGTTATAGGATTTGCTTTGCGGTCGCGGAGGTTTTACTATTAGCAGGACTAAGTGTAGAATCAGGCCATTTAAAAAACTGGACTAAGCCAAGAACAGGTTGCTACACCATAAGAGGTTTTTGTTCTCAGCTGCGGGAGTGTTTGGCTTAACAACAGTCTTCTTAGCTGCTGGTTTATACCTAACAGCCCTTCGTGCGCAAAGAATGTCGGAGGAGATAGCAAGTGTTAGAAGAGAGGTTCTAGAAGCTTCTACCTTCTATGCTTCTCCACCAAGATCACCTCAAAGGCATAATAATATCACAAGTGTTGCAAGAGAGAATCCTACAATACTAGAGAGTCAAAATGATGATCTTTTGTTATCTGTGTTTCCAACTCCTTTTAACAAAAGTTATAACTTTGAATGAATTTTAAGAGTGTAGTTTGATTTGATCCTTTGGTTTGGTCAAATGGGCCAAGTTTTAAGGTACATGGGGAGTGGAGTGTGTGATAAAGTTACATTTATAGCATTACATACACTAACTATAGAGCAAAATAAACCATTATGTATATATAACATGTGATTATTAATCTTATTCGTTCACTTATGTGAATATTATCACTTCGAATTTGCGGGCTAATTGACTAGCTTTTTATGGATCAGAACTGTTTATTTTAAAGTTTGTCTTCATGAATAAACTTTTAAATAGATTAACATATTATATTAAACTTTCAAAAAGATAAAAATAAAACTTAACAATAAGTCTATGATAGATTATAGGTCAAACTTAGTGTGATACCGGAACCCGACTTTGTAGGATTTTGTATCCAAATGTGCGGATAGCAAGAGTCACACCGACTTTTATTTTTATCCAATTAAGGAAGGTAAAGTAATGAAAAAGACCTTCGTTAGATTCTCGAGTTCGAGAATATGAAAAGGGAAGGTATTAGCACCATTTCCATCCGTAGTTATCTACGGCTCTTAGTTTCTAGATCACTTTTTAAAATTGCTTTCTTGTGTGTTTGACAAAAATGTTTTGAAAAGGCATTTCGCTTTGACTTTGCAATGACTCATGTAGGAGTGTATACAAAGTGTTCGGAAATGTTTAGTTTTGAAAAGAATTTGAACTTTGAAAAAAGTGTGTGGTGTGAAAAGCATTTGATAGAGCAAGCAACTAAGAGACTTATTTACCCACCTTTAATTGGTCGCTTTGTTGTACTTCTACATTCCTTTAGAATAGCGCTAGCCATACCATTAGTTAGTAGGTAGCTCCATTCTGGATGTAACGGGACATTCGAAGGGACATCGGATGGTCATAGAAGGCAACTTGTAGGAAGTATCCTAGCACATTCAAGGACTATCATCATTTTCGTAGGCGACAATCGAGGGTCAAGATCATGTATTGGAGGCGACATCGTGGGTCTTATGATCTTTGTATCGAAGGGACTATGATGATTTGTTTGGAAGGCGACGGTGCTAGAATACCTCTACGCTCGAGGGACATGACCATTTTGAAATCGAAGGCATCGAGAGAATTACCCTAAGGGTGCGTGTGATAGAAGTGTGTTGAATTCGTAATATATTATCTTGAAGATTAGTGTGAGCTATGTCCAATCATTATCTTGCCATGCACGCCTAATTACTAGCAATTGATAAGGGTGCGAAAGTAAAATGCGGATGTTGCACCCCAAAATTCGCCTCTTCATTTTGTTAATAAATAATTGGCTAACACTTAATTAATAGGTGCACCGACATATCATTCATGCATTGGTTCGATTTTCCAATCGTATGAATCTATACAATTCTAAAGAAGAGGTTTGGTTCCGTAGATGAGTATCCTGGTTCGTTATTTTGAGCGACATTCCAATATGCAAGATATGTGTCAAAAGTTACCGTTGTCTCTCGAGAATTGAGGTTTCGAGTTCGATCGCTCTCGATGGATATTGATTACAATTTCGAGTCTGCAGTGTGTTACGGTCGAATACTGAGCCCGAATTGATTATATGGCCTTCGTGAGTTTGAAGTGTCTCAGATATCGGCTTAGCGATCCGCCGATTCATCGAAAATCAAGAGCGATCGGATAAAATGATATTTGAATGTGCGATCAAAAAGTCAACAAAAGTCAAAGTTTGACCGGGTGGAATTTCGGGTCAAAATTATTGTCAAAAGTCGACATTTGCGAAAATGCGATTATTTGTTGAGAAAATCGGAAGAATCGGGTGAAAATGAGGTTTCTTGCATTTTAAGTAATTTTAGACTTAGAAAAATTTTCTAAGTTTAAAGTACTTTGTGTTCATGGAGCCATGTTGTCGCATCTGTATCTTGCCCGTCTGTGGTCAGAAGTGTGTGAATTGATAGCCGTTGGAAAGAGCATATTTCGTACTCCGACTTTGTCCTTGTGAAGATTTTTCCAGAAATGCCCGGATTTCGAGTTATAAAGCTCCGAAGTTTGAAATTTATAACTTTTGAAGTTTTATACTTAGTAAAATTTCGAGTGTTTTTAATGTGTTCAAGTGCTCGACTTCGGAGGTATTTTACACGTGTTTCGAGGCGTCGATTCGAGTCGAGTTCAAAATAAAAGTTGTTCATTTAGCGGCGATCTACAACTTTGTTGAAGAAATCAATTATTCGGAAACGGATCAAAAGTTACGGAGCTCGAAGTTGTGGTTTATCATTTCTAAAAATTCAACACTTAGAAATATTTTGAAGTGTTTGTTTCTATGCTTTTGCTGACAGCTTCAGGGTCGATTTTATCATAGTTCATGGCTCTGAATCGAAAAATGTTCAACTAAAAAGTTGTTCATTTCACAACGATCTAAAATTTTGTTGAAGAAGTCGAATTCATTCTGGACTCGGATCAGAAGTTGTAAAGCTCGGAAAATAAGAACTCATTATGTTTGTAAGGTTCGAGTAGTTTTGTGCACATGTTCAGGTCATTAATGATTCATTCGTCGCACGAAGAAATTCTGAACATGAAAGTTTGAGTTCATAATTCCATCTACAAGTTCCGTTTAGAAACTTTTCCGTTTCGGACGTTAGAGCTAGAAGATACGGAGCACCGCAGTTTGTAGTTTGAAGTTGTTAAAATGCAAGACAGCATACATATTTTTGCCATGGTTGTGGACGCATTTTATCGAACAGTTGGTGTACGCATGTTCGGAGCTGTTTTCTCGTCGATCCGATCGCCGCACGGAAAAACTCCGAACGCGAAAGATGAAGTTTGCCGTGTCCTCTACAAGTTTCCTTTAGAAACTTTTTCGTTTCGGATGTCGGAGCCGAGAAATGGCGCCGTAAGTGAAGGTTTGAAGTTGGAAATTGCCGCAAGACATGCGTCAGATTTGCCCAGCCAGCCAGGACTTTTATCGAACACTTGCGAGGCGGAGTTCAGGCGCATTTTTCTCTATGATTTAAGCCTCATTCGAATGCGTGTTTAACAACAAAGTTGTACTACCCATGTTATCTTTCCAATGGCGCCGAGTTTGTGTTATTCGGCCGAGTATCGGAAAAGTTAATGATCCGTAGTAGTGTACATGGATTGAGTGTTAAACTTGACACTAAAAAAATTCAAATACTCAAGTCGGTTTGTGTGGCATGATCAAGCTAATTACGGCGAGCTTGTGATCTTTTTTTCGTCGGGCACTCAACATCAAAGTTACTCTGCCACATGCCTTCTTTCCAACGACACCGAGTTTGCGCTATTTGGTCGAGTATTGAAAGAGTTATGAGACCTTAAAGTCATGAAAAAAAGCATTCGGTAAAGTTTGCCGTTATCGCTGTTATTTTGTCAATTATGATTTCTTAACTCGGGACAGATAAAGTATGCTACAAGCATTATCTCGAAAACTTTTCAACATGAGGATTGTTCAGCCACATGCCTTCTTCAATTTTGATGTTGAGAGTTTAGTTCGAGGAGGGTTACATCTCGAGTTACCATGCCTTAAAGAGGCCGGGCTGAAAGGATATGTTAATAACCATTTTTTTCTTGTTTTCCACGTTTTTCCATTAGTTACAGTATTTGTAACAAACACTTCCTCCCTTTTTCTTTTTCACCATTCTGTAACAAACTTCTTACACAAAAAACCATCCACAAAAAAACTAACAGTAACCATTTTTCCACTTCTTTCTCCCCATCACTTTAACCTTCACTCTCCTTTCGATTCAGTTTTTGGGCTCCCAACCATAACTAACTTCTTCTTCTTTTTTTCCTGCCATTTTTCTTTCCAATTTTTTTTTTTTCTATCATCTTTAACCACAAAAAACTCCATTTTCCTCTAACAACTCACCACTGTAATTATCTTCTCACTGACACCACCACCGAACACAGTTTCCTCACGCACCAACTCTCTTTCTTTTCTTCACACTGAGACCCTCTTTCTTTCCTTATTCCACCGAACGACTCTTTCACTCTTCCATCTTCACCGTGACGCAAACACACTCCACCATTTTCTCACTCTTAACCTCGCTCAAGACCGCCACTAGAGGTCAAGAATTGGTCATCTTCGCTGATATCAAGATCCGTGAGTTTTACGGACGCATCGTGAGAACCCGTAACAAACTGAACTATCTCTCTCAAACGAACTCTCTCACTTTTGATAGCGGCGGGATTTTGGCTAACAACATAACGAACCTCAAACCGAATGCTCACTTTTCGCCGACAAAGGAATAGAATCGCTTGATTTCCTTCTCCACTCCCTTCATCATCGCCGAGATAACGCATGGAGTTTGTATCGCAACTTCCTATGCTTCAAGGTTAGCTCCGCCTGGAATCGGTTTGTTTTTTGGCCGAAGATTCACATCGAGTTTATTTCGGCCACCAAGATCCTCAAGCTCTCAATCAGAACACTAAGCCGCAGGATTCACGACGAATCAGAGATTTCAAGGTTCTTCCGTAATTGGAAGCTTCAACAGATGGGAGTCTAGCAATTATTTCATTCTGGGAGTGGGTCAAATCGATTCGTAGCGTAAGGTTGATGAGTTTCATGGAGATTTTCTCTTTCCCCGCTAGTATCACGAGAAGACGTCCAAAGTCCCTCGCCCGCGGCTCCTCCCGCACTTACGTGTCTCTATTCTACTAGCTCATGGTAATTTCAGATTAACTAATCATATGCCAACACGTGTTTTTTTTTAAAAAATTTAATTAAGAAAATCTGATGGTTTAATTATGTTTGCCCAATTGGTGAATGTTATGATACACATAAATTAAACGTGACATGATAATAAACGGACATTTAAATTATTAAATCTCAATAATGAAAATATAATAATAATGTTTTTGGACAAATTTGGACTTAGGCAAAAACGCAAACGGGCTTAGTATATCTCGAACGGGCCTGGAAATTGTGATGCACCCCCTGCTTTTTGATCCAGCTACATATTATAACATAGTTTAGTTCAAACCAAATTAGGCAAAGGTACCCCCGCTTCATACTTTTACACAATATTAACGCCTAATCAATTTTGATTTCGATTTCGATTATTTCTTTAATTAAAAAATACATAGAAAAATATACATTTTTATTTTAGATTAGAATATTTTGATATTTTTATAATATTTTGCATTTAATTTCAATTAATTCTAATTGCTTAAATAATACATTTAGATGTTTTTATATAATTGATTTAGGAATATAATGTCATTTCTTCTTTAGAAATTCTAAGATATTTTTATATCATTCAATTATAGTCGAAAGTATATGTTATCTTAGTGTTGTAAGTAAAGTTTCGAATTAATTTTGATATTCCGATTTCATTGTAAATAACCATTTTCTCGCGTTTTATGCTTTATTTAAAAGCCGCATTGCTGTTTCTGATATTCTGTTTTGTATGCGAGGTACGCGGAGCGTTATACCATTGATTGAGATTTATAAAATCCATTGATTTTACACACATGTGTGTTTATCTCGCTCGCTTGATTTTACCATCTTTGCGTTATCCGATTGATTTTGGATGTATAGAATCCACACTGTTGCTCGATACTTGTGTGTGCCCCTTCGTCTGTATTATCCGGATATTTTATGCGGGTTTATTGATATACGTCGAGTGTGTATACACACATTCTTGACCGTGCATCTACGCACATCCTTTATCCGTATTGTCCTGGATTATGATCTATAGGTGTGTATTTGTTTTATGTGTATGACATACATTCTTTTTGTGCTCCGATACTTCTCACCGATTTCTTATTTGCGTACCAAGAGCACTTGAAGTTTTCCGGAGTATTGCTTAGCTTATGTGTTTCTTTTGATTTAATATCCGCTTGTATTTATTTTACTTTATTTACCGCATTTTAATGCCTAGAGAGCATGAGAAGGATTTTACCGCCTTTTGCCATGAGAAGGGAATAGAGATGCATGAAGGCTTCCGGTTGGAGCATGTTCGGGAACCCTCTGGTTTATTTAAAGACCCGCTTAGGCAATTGCTTTGCTAATTGTGTTTGGTTTGTTTTAAATCCTCCATCCGCATAGGGAGGTAATTCTCGCAGTGTTTACATTTGTGCTTGCATAGGTCGAGTGGTTAGGACGCCCGACGTGGTACCACTAAGCAAAGTCCCGCTTTTTATATTTCCTGTCATCGAGTCATTGATATATGGGCAAGTCGGAAGGTAGGGTCCGTAACCAACCCCCGCACAGTTCTAGTCCGTGTCACCAAGACACGCGAATCGTTGCTTTCCTTTATCGAGTCAATAATAAAAGTGGCAAGAGTTCCCTATTCTCGACTCTCCACGCCCCGGGTTCGCATTTATTTGTGAACTCGATCATTCGCTCAACAGAATTGGATGTGTCGGCTCTCGGTTGACTCACCAGATGCTCAAGCATCGCGAGGCTATGGGACTTCTCCTCTTCCCGCGCTTGTGTGCCATTTGTTTGTTTGCATTGTATTGTTTGTGTGCTTCTCACAAAGCACTTGTTTGTTTATCCTTTGTCGTCTTCGACTCTACTTTAGTTAGTGATTCGAGATGGACATAGACTTAGGTTGTAAACATTTTCCTCCTGCTTGTCATCTTCGACTCCATTCTAGTGGTGATTCGAGATAGACATAGATCTAGGTGGTAAACCTTTGCCATGTTCCTTTAGGATTCTCTCGACTCTATCTTAGGTAGTGATTCGAGTTAGACCTTAGGATGTAATCCATGCATGATGACATTAGGGATAGCATTAGATAGTCTCCTTGTCGTTTTCCATTTTCTTTTGCATTCATGCATTTAATAAAACTAAAATTGTTTTCTTTTTTCTTTGCAAATTAAAACACTTAATAATGGTTCAAACTCTTTTTCAAGGTAAAACAACCAACCAAATGCAAACTTTTTTTGCCTCACGGTTTTCTTTTTCTTTGTGTTTTAAATTATTTTTCATAATTAAAAACACATAACCCACAAACATGTGAGCCGAACTACGGGCCTCGACTTTCCCATTGCACGCGGAATACGTAGCATCTTGTCACGGGCTCGATCGAGCTTAACTTTGTAAATACTTCCTTCTTTTCCCGTGTTTTCTTTATTTTCTTTCTTTCACATGCATTCTCTTTAGCATACGATATAGCAATTAAATAGTAAATAGATATAAACACACCCATTAGATGTAAAATAGAAGTGGATACCGAGAGTACCACGGCGCATGGGTGCTAATACCTTCCTTCAGTAATAGATTCCTTACCTATCTCTCGGTTGCAAGACCGTGCCTTATCCCTTTTAGTTTTCGCGCGCGCTACACCTTTCTCCTTTGCGAGATAAAAACGCTCGATGGCGACTTCATTGATATAGTTATCGGATGATGTTCACCGTTGTTTCAAAAGGACGACCGGGGATCGTAAGACTGCGTTGGTCCGATCGAGTCGATCCTAGCTTTTATTTTCATGTCTATTGGGTGTTTATTTATTTGTTTGTTTATTTACTTTTATCGCATCATCCTTGTATGCTTGCATTGCATTCTATATGACATTTTATCGCTTTCATATATCCCAGATACGGCTGTTGTACTGTGTTATTCTATTGATTGGGTGGAGTTACATGAGGTAAAAGGCCCCCTACCCCGGCCAGAGACATATAGGATAGATGGATGTTCATGTCGAATCCCGCATCCCGTGGTGCGTGTGAGGAGGCATGAAGTACCGAACTCAGACGAGATTCGATTGACGGTGCTTTCGCCCTACACCCTGTTGTGTAGATAGCGGAGTACTCGATAAAGGATCATCGACTTATCATTAGGGACCCCGTTGTGTCTAGAATTACCCGTGAGTCGGGCGGATATCATTATTACGTGCAATTGGTGACTATTTATTCAGATGGTGACTATGTTCTGATGGTGACTATTTTATTCTAATGGTGATGGTATTGGTCCTTATGTGACATTCTGTTCTTGATGACCGTGTGGCTTGTGATACTTGGTTCTCGACACCTGGTTCTCTGGTATTTTTGTGATGTTCTGAAATGATGTCGGACCTTTGATCCTATGATATTCAGACTTGGTTCTTCTATGGTATTTTGAATTGGTGCCGAACCTTTGATCCTGTGATATTCAGATTGTTCAGAGACTATGCAGCCATTATTCAACGGATTGTACAGATGCTACTCGTGGTTATGCTGAAATTTTGAACCCATGGTTAATGCACTTGCATAGCATGTTTATCTTTCAAAAGAAATGTCAGAAAAATAAATATGTACATATCTAACCTGCATATTCATTCATTTCATGCATTCATAACAGGTGCTCAAAACTTGGGGATTTCTATTTCAGCCCCGATATTGTCTTTGCGAATTACAAATCTTGACTTCTTACCACTCTACAACTCGATCGATTAAGTGATGGAACAACTTCGGGGGAATTGGATGAAATGAAAGAACAAATGGCGCTTTGATGCTAGACATACAAGATTTGGTTAGTGGACAAGAACTTTTGAAAGAGGAGAACCATCAATGAAGACTCACCGAGTTTGGTTACGAAATTTCGAATATCGTGTTGAGAAAGGAAGACAAACTTGCACCCGCTCCGCAACAAGAGTTTCTATTCCTCCCTATACTTTAGGGCTTTTAAGTATTGAATCGGCTTGCATCCTCTACCACCTTGTGTTCCGGTATGCTCATCCGTAACCAACCGCTTCTCGAAAGATCCAAAGGGTAAAGCTCATCCACCGTGATCGCCACAACCGAGGAATTTGATCCCATTCCGATGCTATATGCTCGCCATTTCAATTGCTTAAGTTTCGTTGGTTGAGCTTCAAATTTTCACGATGCATGGAAAGCCCGTGATTATGATGAAAATGCTAGGTGTGGTTTCCATTCGGGGCACCTTGTCACGATATTGAGAACTCGTATGGCATTAAAACATAAAGTTCGTGATTTGCTAGATGAAGGATAATTGCTACTCCCACGGGTTTGAGTGTGCAAATCAATATTACCCCAAGTGTCGATGTGACTATTACTACCGTCATACCAAAAGCAAACTTATGTTCAAACAAGATAATCAACGACGACCAAAGGTGCCAAGGAAATTTGATCCTCTCCCGATGTCTTATATCAATTGTTTTCATCTTATGAAACCAAGTTGATTGAATTGCATACTTGGAAAGTCGATCCAAATAAGTTGCCAAATAATTTCAATACCAACGTCGATGTGCCTTCCATTCTAACGGCAGGGCATACTATTGAGAATTGTATGGCTTTCAAGCATAAAGTGCACCTACTTGATTCTGAGGCTTTTAACTTCGGACTAGCACCAACACCTGATGCTTTTCAGCAGCCATTACCAACTCATGTTGATGCTATTGTCAATGCTATTGTTGACGATGGAAGCTTGAACCTGGTTAAAGATGTAAATCACGACAATTCCTTTATCCTTGTGAAAGAGCATTTGTTGAGAAAAGGTGTATTCCCAGGTTGTGGTATTGATTGTGAAGATTGCATGGTCCAGCCAGAAGGTTGTAAATCCTTGAAAGACAAAGTGCATGACCTGCTTGCTGCAAAGGTCATCGGTTTCACACCGGATGGTCAGATTTGGGTGCTCCTCTGACTCACTGAATGCCAAGACTTCAAAAGGCATCGTCTGAAGCGATAAGCCCATTCGAGACTACTCCCTCAAATGATGGAAATTTCAAGTTTTATTTTGCATTCTCATTTGTAATTTTCTTGTATGTTCATTACTTAATTGTATGCAAAACTTGTTCATTCTTGAATATTGATCATAATGCATTGAATATGTTTGTCTTAAATCGATCCATTCATATTCACTCTTATTTGTTTTTAAATGCTTTTGATGCTCAACTCTTGTAAATAAAGCAAAACCTCTGTAGGGAGGATGATGAAAAATATACCAAGAATCTCAAATGGTATTGCTTTCGAATAAAAACCTTGCTGATGATGTACAGGCATTGTTTCAAATTCCCAAACACGGAGATATAAGGGAGTGAAACCCTCGTTAACCCCTTTGAGCCTTGAAGTAGGAGTTTCTTTTCTATTCAGAAAAAACCCTCAATTTTTTAACCCGGGGCAGGGTAGTGTTCAATTAACTTGGTCGAGCATTTAAATCTCATCAGGAGAGTACATTCAAGGATCAACCACAATTGTTATCCTTCATTTATCAAGAGGTCGAAGAAAATGGTAAAGCCCCAATGGGTGTTCCTCGTAAATCAAAGAATAAGGTAGTCACACCTTAATAAAGAGTCGAATGACTTAGTTTCACACGACTTGTTCAAAAAAAAAGAAAAAAAAATATGATAAAAAATGTAAAAGGAAAAAAAAAGAAAGAATATGAAAGAGGTGGGTGACTACCATGTCCGAAAGAAGATACCTCGTTGGTTTCCCAATTATTGTAAGTTCCCTGTGAAAGGTGGGTGCTCGTATTGAGTTAATTGAACTTAGGATTGGAGAACATTACGGAGAATGGGTGGGCACCAAATATTTTGAGCCTTAAATCCTTTTTTCTAAAACCGTGAACCAGGCCACGTTACAACCCTTGAAAGTCCTAATTGAAGCATGGGTTAATTTGAAAGCTAAACTGTAACGAGAATACGGTATCCCGACTCCTAGGAGGCTTGCTAAATTTTTGAGTTGGTATCACTCCATCTTTTTTTATTTTCTTTGAACAAAATTCGATGTTTTGACATCTTTTCAATAAACGTTTTTAATTTCAAGACAAGCATAGGATTTGCATTAGAATTATCATTCATAGAGTAAAACATTCTTTACATATGGATAAGTGTTTGAACATCAAGTAAGCTTGCATAATGAGCATCAGATGAAAAACTTGATTATCCCAAGAGACAAACCGCCTGTGGATGTGTTGAAGATTGAACCATTTTTAAGAGTGTTCCTAACTGGGCATGCTTTATATTGACTTTCATGAGTATAAGAAGACCAATTTGTCAAATGATCCGAAATAGATTGTATATTGGTTTCTGATTGCCTGAAAGTTTCTGTTGGGCTATGGCATGTCACTTTTGATGTTCCCAAAGGGTGTATTGCTTTAAAGTGTCTGCTTGAGCACGAAGCAGATGATGTTGAGAAGCACAATTGTGTGTTAGCCTGCATTCCAGATGTAAGACAATTACCCTGATGAGGTTTGGTCTTCAAAAATCTATGAGTCTCTCATCTCTCCGAGAGCACGAGGTGAAGAATTGAATTATCAAAACCCCGCGAAGCAGGGGAAATATTTCAATGACGGTATTATTTTGAGAAGAATTATCTCAGTATTTGATTGCCCTGAAGGGTGAAGAAACACGTTGATGCTTTGTTGAGTAAGCGATGATTAAACCGGGGCAATTACGTCGAGATTCTGACAATCTCTCAAAGTGGTGATCAATCTGGTGAAGTTATGTCGAGATTCAGAAATCTCTCAAGTTTTGATTAATCCGGGGCATTCAAGTCGGGATTATATCACTCAAAGTTCAATCAAACTGGGGCAGTTATGTGAAGGTTGACTAATCCCTCCGAGAGTTTGTTGTTCAAAGGAGAATCTTTTCAAAATCCGAAGATGCAGGGGCAAGTTGTCTCTATATTCTTCTCGGCTTGGAGACGTTGTTATGACTTGCAACTTGCAGATATGTGATGGGTTATCAGTGTGGGGTCCATGTTCCCCAATGAAGAGTACATCTCAATCCAGGTTCATCCCCTGTGAAGCCAATTCTCAAGAAGAATTCATTGCCAAAAGGTCTTGATGGACTGATGTTGTTACCGGTGATTCGTGCTTCGACATAATATTATCGTACTCAAAGATAAGTCTTGATGTTGGTTGATGCTTATCCCCAGTGAGGCGATTCTCAAGCAGAATTCATCGCCAGAAGTGCCTGATGGGTTGATTAGTTTCCCAATGATACACACTTCGATATATATGCATTATCATGATCCCCAGTGCAAGTTATGAGTACCGATCTCAGGTAAATCCCCAGTGAGGTCATTGATACCTATTCCAGGAGAAATTTCAAAGAATGAATGAATTCTTAACTCATCCCAATGGAGGGTTCTCGCCTTTATTCTCAGTGAAGGTGGTGTTTGAACCGTTGACTAAGGGTTGATACCCCCAATGAGTATTCTCTGGTAAATGAATTTTTATCATATTCCCCAGTGAATAGTGCATTGCCACATCAAAGTTCCCATTGTGAATTGCAGCCCGGTCAATTGATTCTATTCCCCGGTGTAAGTCGCACTCCTCCGTGTGAAGTTATTATGAGCATCTTCGAGAGTTTTGTTCTCTGATTAGCCATGATGGGACAAGAATATTTGTTTCCCCGGTGGAGTTGGATATCTGAATGTATTCCCCAGTGGAGCTTTCTATCCAAACCTGATTTCTCTTCCCCGGTGAAGATTAATCATTCATTTGCCGGTATTTCTATACCGATGTGCATTGCTCAGTTGAAGTCTCCCCAGTGTGGTCTTGCTATTGAGATCTTTATTACTGGAGACAAAAGTTGTTATTTTCCCCCCGGTGGATTCATGGTTTAAAAGTTTCATATCCCCACAAGAGGATTGATTCCCCGATGAATTCTAATTCCATTTGATTTATTCAAGAGGCTAACGGTTTCTCACAGATGTTTGTGAATTTCCCCATGAAGTTGTGTTCCCCAACAGAGTTTCTTTCGGAATTCCCCATGAAGTCTCCAAATTCCCGAATGAAAGTAGGAGAACTCTTTAGAGAAGTTTTCTGTATCCTCAGTGAAAAGTAATGACTTTCTCCCCAGGAAATCAAGGTTTGGTTGAAGTCCAATTCGATTCTCCCCAAGTGAAGAACGCTTCTCATATTGGAATTGCAATTTATTTTTGCAAATGTTCTCTAAAATCCACTCCCCCAGTGATCCCCCTCTCTGGGATGTTAATGGCTTCTCAGCAGCCGATCATCGATATTACTACTTCTCATTTAATCATTCAAGCATGCATTCATTACATTGCATCTACCTTAAACGCGTAGCATTCCGTTGATTGGGAGCATTACGCCATAAAAGTTTAAACATGCGTATTAAGTGTTTGCCAATTATGTATATCCGAAGAAATAAAAATTTTATGTGGTCTACCCTCAAGATGTTTTCCCAATGGATTGCTTCCTAATTGTTCACTTCAAATTGAGTGTCTTATAGAACATATTCCTCTCCAAAGGAGTCCTCTATGACTTTTTACCTCAATCAGTCAAGTTATGTCACCTTTCCTCAATAAGTCAAACTTTCCTTGCTTATGCAAGTCGTCGTTATCTTACCGTGTTTGCCTTACCTTTCAAGTATTTGAGTATCCATACTTGGTGTGTGGTAATTCGGATATTTGCCACCTTAAAGAACCCCGTCCTTTGCGCCCGAGGATATTATAGTTCGCCAGTACTTTCTTAAAGCCCACATGGTGGCAACCGTTGTAGTCCGCCTTCCACCTCTTTACCCATAGTGCATCTTTGTACATATGTTTCTTTTCCTCTATAAGTCGTAAACTTTCCTTGCTTATGCAATTGCTGGTTATGTTACCCGTGTTTGTCTCGCAGAGTGTGAGTAAGAGTTGGTATTCAACCTTTTCAAGTATTTGAGTATCCATACTGTGTGTGGTAATTCAGATAATTGCCACTCTTGAAGAATTATACCCCGCCTTTGGCCCAGGGATATTATAGTTCTTGTGCGTCGATGCACCTTTTAAAGCCCGACATGGTGGCAATCTTTGATAGAGTCCTCTCGATCGGTCTTCCTTGCCTTGAGTTCATCTTCCGATGGCCTCTTTGTTATTTGCCTTTCTCCCGCTGCTCTTCATATTATTGAGTTCATCTTCACCCGATGGCCTCTTTGTTATTTGTTTCGCCTTCTCCCGGCGTTCTTCATATTATTGAGTTCATCTTCACCCGATGGCCTCTTGGTTGTTGTTTTCGCTTTCCCGTTCATATTATTGAGTTCATCTTCACCCGATGGCCTTTTTGTTGTTTGTTTTCGCCTTCTCCCTTGCTTCATATTATTAAGTCCATCTTCACCGATGGCCTCTTGTTTGTACTTGCCTTCTCCTAATTTTTCCTATGATTTAGTTCATCTTCACCCGATGTTCTCTTTGTTGTTAGGGTTCGCCACCGGCTTCATCCTATTTCTTGAGTTCACCTTCTCCGGTGCTCTTTTGGAAAGTCTTGCCTTCTCCCAAAGACTCTTTCTATGGGTAGCTTGTCTTCTCCCGACGCCTTACCTCCGCGAGTTCACCTTCACCTTGCTCGTTTTTGAGAATTTCGCCTTCCGACGCTTCTCTTTGGTTGAAGTTCACCTTCTCCTGGGTTCTTCTCCGCTTAGTTCACCTTCACCGGTGTTCGCCCTTTTGAGTCTTGTCTTCTCCGACATTCTCTTGGGTAAAGTATCACCTTCTTGGTATTTCCTAGATAGGTTCTCTCCCAACATTACCTTCTAGTTTGTCGTAATCATCGATCTCGATGTTTTTATCCTTGATGATTGAGTTCACCTTCTCCCGGTGTTCTCTTTGAGAATTTCGTCTTCCCGATTTCTTTGGTCAAGTTCACCTTCTCCCGGTGGTTTCTTCTTCGCTTAGTTCACCTTCACCCTGTTCCCTTTTAGAGTCTTGTCTTCTCCGACATTCTCTTGGGTAAAGTATCACCTTCTCCCGGTGGTATTTTCTGGATAGGTTTGTCTTCTCCCGACATTACCTTCTAGTTTGTCAGGTAATCATCATCTTGATGGTTTTATCCTTGACAGTTGAGTTCGCCTTCTCCCGGTGTTCTCTTTGAGAATTTCGTCTTCTCCCGACGTTTCTCTTTGGTTGAATTTCACCTTCTCCCGGTGATTTCCTCCTTCGCTTTGGCTCTCCGACGCCCAATTCTTTTGTCGAGGTTGTATGTATACGTTTGCCCTCTTCATATTTCTGTATCATCCTAGATGGGTTACTTCAATGCAAGTGTTCTCGTGAGCGGAATGCCCGAGTTCGTGTGTATATGTTTTCCCTCTTCATATCCCTATGCATCATCCTTGATGGGTCATTTCAATACAATTTTTCTCGTGAGCGGAACGCCCGAGTTCGTAAGAATTTGTCTCCGATTCTCATCTTCGGGAGTCGCTTTTCATGGGTGTCTTCAGATCATCTTTGATGGGTTGTTTAATATAAATGTTCTCGTGGAGGAATGCCCAGATCGTTTGTATGAACTTGTCCCCTTCATTTCTAATCCTCACAGCCTCTTCGTGGTGTCTTCTTCATCATCTCTCGTGTACTTTAATACAATTGTTCTCGTGGAGCGAATGCCCGAGTTCATTATTAAGTGTACACTCCTTCATGTTTTCCCAGGTATATGTTCAAACAAAACCAAAAAAATATAATAACGTCGCCGCATTCGTGAGGCCGAATTTTACTGTTCATTTAAGTATTCAATCATCTTCACCTTGTTGGTTCGAAGGCTTGCGCCAATCACCCTCCTCGAAGAAGATTGAATAGTATTGCACCCCAAAATTCGCCTCTTCATTTTGTTAATAAATAATAACACTTAATTAATAGGTGCATGTATATCATTCATGCATTGATCATGGGTTCCGATTTTCCAATCGTATGAATCTATACAATTCTAAAGAAGAGGTTTGGTTCCGTGAAGATGAGTATCCAGGTTCATATTTTGCGACACCAATATGCAAGATGTGGTGTCCAAAGCTACTGTTGTCTCGAGAATTGAGGTTTGAGTTCGATCGTCTCTCGATGGATATTGATTACATTTCGAGTCAACATTTATTCAATTGATTATATGGCTTCTGTGAGTTTGGAAGTGTTCAGATATTTCCGCCATCGATCCGCGATTCATCGAAAATCAAGAGCGATCGGAAAATGATATTTGAATAAAGGATCAAAAGTCAACAAAAGTCAAAGTTTGACCGTGAAATTTCGGTAAAATTATTAAAAGACATGCGAAATGCATTATTTGTTGAGAAAATCGGAAGAATCGGTGAAATGATTCTGCATTTATAATTTTAGACTTAGAAAATTTTCTAAGTTTAAAGCTTTGTGTTCATGGAGCCATGTTGTCACGATTCAGATTCTCGTCTGTCTGTAATGGGTGTGAATTGATGAGTCTGCTGGAGAGCATATTTCATTCGACTTTGTCCTTGTGAAGATTTTTCCATGTCCATTTGTTATAAAGTCAAGTTTGAAATTTATAACTTTGAAGTTTTATACTTAGTAAAATTTAGTGTTTTTAATGTGTTCAAGTGCCGACTGGAGGTATTTGTTTGCATTATCTGTTTCGAGTTCAAAATAAAAGTTGTTCATTTAGCGCGATCCACAACTTTGTTGAAGAACTATTCTGAAACGGATCAAAAGTTACTTTGTTCGGTTGCGGTTTATCAATTCAAAACTTAGAAATATTTTGAAGTGTTTGTTTCTAGCTTTTCTTACTGTGGTCGATTTTATCATAGTTCATGGCTCAATCAAAAATGTTCAACAAAAGTTGTTCATTTCACGACGATCAAAAATTTTGTTGAAGAAGTCGAATTCATTCTCGACTTCGGATCGGGTTAAAAGCTCGGAAAATAAGAACTCATTATGTTTGTAAGGTTCGGTAGTAGCACATGTTCGGTATCGCCGTCAATGATTCATCGTCGACGAAGAAATTTTGAGTTCATAATTCCATCCGCATTAGGAACTTTTCCGTTTTGACGCGAGCTAGAAGACGATGATCAAATAGAATGTTAAATGCAAGACAGCATACATATGGTTGTGGACGATTTTATCGAATAACAGGTGCGATGTTCGAGTTTCTCGCCGATCCGATCACGCACGGAAAACCGAACGCGAAGATGAAGTTTGCAGGTCCTCTCAAGTTTCCGAAACTTTTTTTCGCTTTGGATGTCGGAGTCGAGATACGGCGCCGTAAGTGAAGGTTTGAAGTTGAAATTGCCGCACGCGCCGATTGTCACCAGCCGTGACTTTTATCGAACACTTGCAGGCGGAGTTCAAAGCATTTTTCTATGATTTAAGCTCTCATGTTTAACAACAAAGTTGTACTACCACATGTTATCTTCCAATGGCGCCGAGTTTGTGTTATTATTCAGTATCGGAAAGTTAATGATCCGTAGTAGTGTACATGGATTGAGTGTTAAACTTGACACTTAAAAAATTCAAATACTCAAGTCGCTTTGTGTCGGCATGATCAAGCTAATTACGGCGAGCTTGTGATCTTTTTTTGCCGGGCACTCAACATCAAAGTTACTCGCCACATGCCTTCTTTCCAACGACACCGAGTTTGCGCTTATTTGGTCGAGTATTGAAAGAGTTATGAGACCTTAAAGTCATGAAAAAGCATCGGTAAAGTTTGCCGTTATCGCCGCTATTTTGTCAATTATGATTTCTTAATCGACAGATTTAAAGTATGCTACAAGCATTATCTCGAAAACTTTTCAACATGAGGATTGTTTAGCCACATGCCTTCTTCAATTTTGATGTTGAGAGTTTAGTTCGAGGAGGGTTACATCTCGAGTTACCATGCCTTAAAGAGGTCATGAAAGGATATGTTAATAACCATTTTTTTCTTGTTTTCCACGTTTTTCCATTAGTTACAGTATTTGTAACAAACACTTCCTCCCTTTTTCTTTTTCACCATTCTGTAACAAACTTCTTACACAAAAAACCATCCACAAAAAACTAATAAAGAACTATTTTTCCACTTTTCTCCCCATCACTTTAACCTTCACTCTCCTTTCGATTCAGCTGGTCCCAACCATAACTAACTTCTTCTTTTCTTTTTATCGCCATTTTTCTTTCCAATGAACTTTTTTTTTCTATCATCTTTAACCACAAAAAACTCCATTTTCCTCTAACAACTCACCACTGTAATTATCTTCTCACTGACACCACCACCGAACACAGTTTCCTCACGCACCAACTCTCTTTTCTCTTCACACCGAGACCCTCTTTCTTTTCTCATATTCCACCAGAATTACTCTTTTCTCCCTCTCTTCATCTTCACCGTGACGCAAATGTAACACTCCACCATTTTCTCACTCTAACCTCGCTCAAGACCGCCACTGAGGTCAAGAATTGGCCATCTTCGCTTTTGATATCAAGATCCGGAGTTTTACGACGGCATCAGAACCTGAGAATAACCATGAACTTATCTCTCTCAAATGAACTCTCTCACTTTTGATAGCGGGCCGATTTTGGCTAACAACATAATCTAACCTCAAACCGAAATGCTCACTCTTCCGACAAAGGAATAGAATCGCTCGATTTTCTCCACTCTCGCCATCATCGCCGTGAGATAACGCATGGAGTTTGTATCTCGCAACTTCATGCTTCAAGGTTAGCTCCGCCGCGAATCGGGTTTGGTTTTCGGTCAAGATTCACATCGAGTTTATTTCTCACCACCAAGATCCTCAAGCTCTCAATCAGAACACTCGCAGCAGGATTCACGCATTAATCAGAGATTGGGTTCTTCCGTAATGTGAAGCTTCAACAGATGGGAGTCTAGCGATTTCGATTTCGTAGCGTAGTGGTCTAAATCGATTCTGTAGCGAAGGTTGATGAGTTTCCATGGAGATTTTCTCTTTCCGGCCGCTAGTATCGCTGGAGAAGACGTCCGAAAGTCCCTGTTCCGGCGGCTCCTCCCAGCCCTATGCGTGTCTCTATTCTACTAGCTCATGGTAATTTCGTATTAACTAATCATATGCCAACACGTGTTTTTTTTAAAAAAAATTTAATTAAGAAAATCTGATGGTTTAATTATGTTTGCCCAATTGATGAATGTTATGATACACATAAATTAAACGTGACATGATAATAAACGTGACATTTAAATTATTAAATCTCAATAATGAAAATATAATAATAATGTTTTTGGACAAATTTGGACTTAGGCAAAAAACGCAGAAACGGGCTTAGTATATTCCGAATCAAATGAAATTGATGCACTTCGTTTTGATCCAGCTTTATATATTATAACATAGTTTAGTTCAAACCTGAAATTAGTAACCCCAGCTTTCATACTTTTATATTAACGCTAATCAATTTTGATTTCGATTTCGATTATTTCGAATTATAAAAAAAAATACATAGAAAACATATTCTGACATTTTTAGATATTAGAATATTTTTGATATTTTTTATAATATTTTTGCATTTAATTTCAATTAATTCTAATTCGTTTTTAAATAATACATTTAGATGTTTTTTATATAATTGATTTAGGAATATAATGTCATTTCTTCTTTAGAAATTCTAAGATATTTTTATATCATTCAATTATAGTCGAAAGTATATGTTATCTTAGTGTTGTAAGTAAAGTTTCGAATTAATTTTGATATTCCGATTTCATTGTAAATAACCATTTTCTCGCGTTTTATGCTTTATTTAAAAGCCGATGTCGCTTCCGATATTCTGTTTTGTATGTAGGTACGGAGCGTTATACCATTGATTGAGATTTATAAAATCCATTGATTCGATGGGCACATGTGTGTGTGTATTCTCAGATCCGTCTGCTTGATTTTTACCATCTTTTGCAGGTTATCTGATTGATTTTGGATGTATAGAATCCACACCTGCTCGTTTCATACACTTGTGTGTGCCCTTCGCCTCAGACATTCGGATATTTTATGCAGTTTATGGATATACGGAGTGTGTATAGACACACATTCTGACCGTGCATCTACGCACATCCTTTATCTGTATTGTCCGATTATGATCTTATACAGTGTATTTGCTTGGATGTGTATGACATACATTCTGCTTTTTGTGCCCGCATACTTCTCACCGATTTTATTTGCGTATCAAAGCAGCGACTTGAAGTTTTCCGAGTTGCTTAGCTTATGTGTTTTCTGATTTAATATCCGTCGGTATTTATTTTACTTTATTTACCGCATTTTCTTGCTTTCTAGAGAGCATGAGAAGTAGGATTTACCGCTTTGCCATGAAGTAGGAATAGAGATGCGAAGGCTTCCGAGTTGGAGAGTGTTCAGAACCTCTGTTTATTTAAAGACCCGCTAGGGCAATTCTGCTTGCTAATTGTGTTTGGTTTGTTTTAAATCCTCCATCCGCATAGGGAGGTAATTCTCGCAAGTGTTTACATTTGTGCTTGCATAGGTCGAGTGGTTAGGACGCCCGACGTGGTACCACTAAGCAAAGTCCCGCTTTTTATATTTCCCGCATCGAGTCAATATATGGGCAAGCTCCAAGGTAGGGTCCCGAACCAACCCCCGACAGTTCTAGTCCGTGTCACCAGACACGCGAATCGTGTTGCTTTCCTTTATCGAGTCAATAATAAAAGTGGCAAGAGTTCCCTATTCCGACCTCCACGCTTTCCTGGTTCATTTATTGCAGAATTCGCATCATTCGCCAACAGAATTGGATGTGTCCTCTGGTTGACTCACCAGATGCTCACATCGCCGAGGCTATGGGACTTCCTCCTTCCCCGCTTGTGTGCCATTTGTTTGTTTGCATTGCATTGTTTGTGCTCACAAAGCACTTGTTTGTTTCATCCCTTTGTCGCTCGACTTACTACTTAGTTAGTGATTCGAGATGGACATAGACTTAGGTTGTAAACATTTTCCTCCTGCTTGTCATCTTCGACTCCATTCTAGCTGGTGATTCGAGATAGACATAGATCTAGGTGGTAAACCTTTGCCATGTTCCTTTAGGATTCTCTCGACTCTATCTTAGGTAGTGATTCGAAAGTTAGACCTTAGGATGTAATCCATGCATGATGACATTAGGGATAGCATTAGATAGTCTCCTTGTCGCTTTCCACTTCTTTTGCATTCATGCATTTAATAAAACTAAAAATTGTTTTCTTTTTTTTGCAAATTAAACACTTAATAATGGTTCAAACTCCTTTTTTTAAAACAACCAACCAAATGCAAACTTTTTTTTTTGCTTTCTTTTTTTTGTGTTTTAAATTATTTTTCATAATTAAAACACATAACCCATTAAAACATGTGAGCCGAACTACGGGCGCTTCTCCGATCATTGCACGCGGGAATGAGGTATCTTGTCACGGGGCTCGATCGAGTTAACTTTGTAAATACTTCTTTTCCGTGTTTTCTTTATTTTCTTTTCTTTCACATGCATTCTCTTTAGCATGACATATAGCAATTAAATAGTAAATAGATATAAACACACCCATTAGATGTAAAATAGAAGTGGATACCGTGAGTACCACGGGCGTGTGGGTGCTAATACCTTCCCTTCGTAATAGATTCCCTTCACCCTATCTCTCTTGTAAGACCGTGTTTTATCCTTTTTAGGTTTTCGCGATGCTACACCTTTCTCCTTTGCGAGATAAAACGCTCGATGGCGACTTCATTGATATAGTTATCGGATGATGTTCAAATTTGAGTTTCAAAGGGCGACTCCACCGATCGCGGTGACTGGCTGGTCCGATCGGGAGTCGATCCTAGCTTTTATTTTCATGTCTATTGGGTGTTTATTTATTTGTTTATTTATTTACCGCTTATCGTGATCATCCTTTGTATGCTTGCATTGCATTCTATATGACATTTTATCGCTTTCATATCCGAGTATGGGTTGTTGCTAGGCTGTGTTATTCTATTGATTGGGTGGAGTTACATGAAAAAGGCCCCTACCCGCCGTGAGACATATAGGATAGATGGATGTTCATGTTTAATCCCGCATCCCGTGGTGCGTGTGAGGAGGGCATAAGCACCAAACTTCACGAGATTCGATTGACGGTGCCGCCTCTACACCCTGTTGTGTAGATAGCGGAGTACTCGATAAAGGATCATCGACTGTTTATCATTAGGGACCCCACAGTCTAGAATTACCCCGTGAGTCATGGGATATCATTATTACGTACCGCGGCATGACTATTCAGATGGTGACTATGTTCGATGGTGACTATTTTATTCTAATGGTGATGGTATTGGTCCTGTGACATTCTGCTTTCGATGACCGTGGTGGCTCAGATACTTGGTTCGTTAACTGGTTCTCCGTATTTTTGTGATGTTCGAAATGAGGACCTTTGATCCTATGATATTCAGACTTGGTTCTTCTATGGTATTTTGAATTGGTGCCGAACCTTTGATCCGTGATATTCGATTGTTCGAGACTATGCAGCCATTATTCAACGGATTGCACGTGATGCTACTCGTATTATGCCGAAATTTTGAACCCATGGTTAATGCACTTGCATAGCATGTTTATCTTTCAAAAGAAATGTCGAAAATAAATATGTATATCTAACTCCGATATTCATTCATTTCATGCATTCATATAAGGTGCTCAAAACTTGGGGATTTCTCTTATTCTGATATTGTCTTTGCGAATTACAAATCTTGACTTCTTACCACTCTACAATCCGATCATTTAAGTGATGGAACAACTGGGGAATTGGATGAAATAAAAGAACAAATGCGTTTTGATGCTAGACATACAAGATTTGGTTAGTGGACAAGAACTTTTGAAAGAGGAGAACCATCAATTGAAGACTCAAATTTAGTTTGGTTACTAAATTTGATATCGTGGTTGAGAAAGGAAGACAACTTGCACCCGCTCCGCAACAAGAGTTTCTATTCCTCCCTATACTTTAGGGGCTTCTTTAAGTATGAATCGGCTTGCATCTCCCTACCACCTTGTGTTCCGGGTATGCTCATCCGTAACCAATTGCTTTCGGAAGATCCAAAGGGTAAAGCTCATCCACCGTGATCGCCACAACCCGAGAGGAAATTTGATCCCATTCGATGCTATATGTCGTTACTTCCTCAATTGCTTAAGTTTCGGTTGGTTGAGCTTCAAATTTTCACGATGCATGGAAAGCTTGATTATGATGAAAATGCTAGTGTGGTTTCATTCCTAAAACCTTGTCACGATATTGAGAACCATGGCATTAAAACATAAAGTTCAGATTTGCTAGATGAAGGATAATCATGCATTCCCACGGGTTTGAGTGTGCAAATCAATATTACCCCGTGTCGATGTGACGACATTGCTATACTC
This sequence comes from Vicia sativa, assembly GCA_021764765.1. Classification (NCBI taxonomy): domain Eukaryota; kingdom Viridiplantae; phylum Streptophyta; class Magnoliopsida; order Fabales; family Fabaceae; genus Vicia; species Vicia sativa. The sequence continues at coordinate 43,133,251 of CM038792.1, forward strand.
AAAAGCAAACTTATGTTCAAACAAGATAATCAACTTCACCAAAGGTGCCAAGGAAATTTGATCCTCTCCGATGTCTTATAATTAATTGTTTCTCATCTTATGAAACTGGTTGATTGAATTGCATACTTGGAAAGTCGATCCAAATAACATAATTTCAATACCAATATGTCTCCATTCTAAAGCATACTATTGAGAATTGTATGGCTTCAAGCACAAAGGCAGGACCTACTTAATTCGAGGCTTTTAACTTGACCAGCACCAACACCGATGCTTTTCGAAAGCCATTACCAACCACATGCTATGGTCAATGCTATTGTTATGGAAGCTTGAACCCAAGACAATGACAATTCCTTTATCCTTTGTGAAAGAGCATTTGTTGAGAAAAGTGTATTCCGTGTTGTGGTATTGATTGTGAAGATTGCATGGTCCAAAGGTGTGTAAATCCTGAAAGACAAAGTGCATGACCCGCTTGCTGCAAAGGTCATCGGTTTCACAACCGGATGGTCGTGATTAGTGCCTCGACCACCGAATGCCAAGACTTCAGGCATCGTCTGCGATAAGCCCATTCTGAGACTTACCTCCTCAAATGATGGAAATTTCAAGTTTTATTTTGTCTCATTTGTAATTTTCTTGTATGTTCATTACTTAATTGTATGCAAAACTTGTTCATTCTTGAATATTGATCATAATGCATTGAATATGTCTTAAATCGATCCATTCATATTCCTCTTATTTGTTTTAAATGCTTTTGATGCTCAACTCTTGTAAATAAAGCAAAACCTCTCAGAGGAGGATGATGAAAATATACCAAGAATCTCAAACGGTATTGCTTTCGAATAAAAACCTTCGATTGTATGTGCATTGTTTCAAATTTTCAAACATGATATAATAAGAAACTAACCCCTTTGAGCCTTTGAAGTAGGAGTTTTTCTATTCAAAACCCTCAATTTTTAACCCAAGTGTGGTAGTGTTCAATTAACTTGGTCGAGCATTTAAATCTCATCGAGAGTACATTCAAGGATCAACCATTGTTATCCTTCATTTATCGAGGTCAATGGTAAAGCCCAATGGGTGTTCCTCAAATCAAAGAATAAGGTAGTCACACCTTAATAAATAGTCGACTTAGTTTCATTACCGACTTGTTCAAAAAGAAAAAAATATGATAAAATGTAAAAGGAAAAAGAAAGAATATGAAAGAGGGTGACTACCATGTCCAAAGAAGATACCTGTTTTTAATTATTGTAAGTTCTCGTGAAAGGTGGGTGCTCATTGAGTTAATTGAACTTAGGATTGGACATTACTTGAATGGTGGGCACCAAATATTTTGAGCCTTAAATCCTTTTTCTAAAACCGTGAACTGTGCCACGCTACAAACTTTGAAAGTCCTAATGAATTAATTTGAAAGCTAAATCAGAATCTAGAATAATAGATCCCGATCTCTAGGAGGCTTGCTAAATTTTGAGTTGGTATCACTCCATCTTTTTATTTCTTTGAACAAAATTGATGTTTTGACATCTTTTCAATAAACGTTTTTAATTTCAAGACAAGCATAGGATTTTCATTAGAATTATCATTCATAGAGTAAAACATTCTTTACATATGGATAAGTGTTTGAACATCAAGTAAGCTTGCATAATGAGCATCAGATGAAAAACTTGATTATCCCAAGAGACAAACTGCTTCAGGGATGTGTTGAAGATTGAACCATTTTTTAAGAGTGTTCCTAATCTGGGGCATGCTTTATATTGACTTCGTTGAGTATAAGAAGACCAATTTGTCAAATGATCTGAAATAGATTGTATATTGGTTTCTGATTGCCTGAAAGTTTCTGTTGGGCTATGGCATGTCACTTTTGATGTTCCCAAAGGGTGTATTGCTTTAAAGTGTCTGCTTGAGCACGGGCGATGATGTTGAGAAAATCAGTGTGTTAGCTCGCACCGGATGTAAGACAATTACCCTGATGAGGTTTGGTCTTCAAAAATCTATGAGTCTCTCATCTCTCCGAGAGCACAAGGTGAAGAATTGAATTATCAAAACCCCGCGAAGCAGGGGCAATATTTCAATAACGGTATTCTTTTGAGAAGAATTATCTCAGTATTTGATTGCCCTGAAGGGTGAAGAAACACGTTGATGCTTTGTTGAGTAAGCGATGATTAAACCGGGGCAATTACGTCGAGATTCTGACAATCTCTCAAAGTGGTGATCAACTGGTGAAGTTATGTCGATTCGAAATCTCTCAAGTGTTGATTAACTGGGGTATCAAGTCGGGATTATATCCCTCAAAGTTCAACCGCGCTTATGTGAAGGTTGACTAATCCTCCGAGAGTTTGTTGTTCAAAGAGAATCTTTTCAAAATCCAAGATGTGGGCAAGTTGTCTCTATAATTCTCTCGCTTGGAGACGTTGTTATGACTTGCAACTTGATATGTGATGGGTTATCGCAGGGGTCCATGTTCCCCAATGAAGAGTACATCTCAATCCAGGTTCATCCCCTGTGAAGCCAATTCTCAAGAAGAATCCATTGCCAAAAGGTCTTGATGGACTGATGTTGTTACCGGTGATTCGTGCTTCGACATAATATTATCGTACTCCCCAGTATAAGTCTTGATGTTGGTTGATGCTATCCCAGTGAGGTATTCTCGGCGAATTCATCGCCGGCCTTCATGGGTTGATTAGTTTCCCAATGATACACACTTCGATATATATGCATTATCATGATCCCCAGTGCAAGTTATGAGTATCGATCTCAGGTAAATTCCCAGTGAGGTCATTGATACCTATTCCAGGAGAAATTCCCCAGTGAATGACCGTCGAATTCTTAACTCATCCCCAATGGAGGGTTCTCGCCTTTATTCTCAGTGAAGGTGGTGTTTGAACCGTTGACTAAGGGTTGATACCCCCAATGAGTATTCTCCGTAAATGAATTGTTATCATATTCCCAAAGGAATAGTGCATTGCCACATCAAAGTTCCATTGTGAATGTGCACCCGGTCAATTGATTCTATTCCTGTAAGTCGCACTTCGTGTGAAGTTATTATGAGCATCTTCGAGAGTTTTGTTCCGATTAGCCATGATGGGACAAGAATATTTGTTTCCGTGGAGTTGATATCTCGAATGTATTCCCAGTGGAGCTTATCCAAACCCGATTTCTCTTCCCTGAAGATTAATCATTCATTTGCCATTTCTATACCGATGTATTGCTCAGTTGAAGTCTCCCCAGTGTGGTCTTGCTATTGAGATCTTTATTACTGGAGACAAAAGTTGTTATTTCCCCCCGGTGGATTCATGGTTTAAAAGTTTCATATCCCCACAAGAGGATTGATTCTCGATGAATTCTAATTCCATTTGATTTATTCAAGAGGCTTCGTTTTCACAGATGTTTGTGAATTCCCCATGAAGTTGTGTTCCCCAACGTAGTTTTTTGGAATTCCCATGAAGTCTCCAAATTCGAATGAAAGTAGGAGAACTCTTAGAGAAGTTTTCATCCTCGTGAAAGTAATGACTTTCTCCCCAGAAATCAAGGTTTGGTGAAGTCCAATTCGATTCTCCCAAGTGAAGAACGCTTTCATATTGAATTGCAATTTATTTTGCAAATGTTCTCTAAAATCCACCCCTGATCCCTCTCTCGATGTTAATGGCTTCTGACGCGATCATCGATATTTACTTTCATTTAATCATTCAAGCATGCATTCATTACATTGCATCTACCTTAAACGCGTAGCATTCCGTTGATTGGGAGCATTACGCCATAAAAGTTCAAACATGCGTATTAAGTGTTTGCCAATTATGTATATCCAGAAGAAATAAAAAAATTTATGTGGTCTACCCTCAAGATGTTTTCCCAATGGATTTTGTTTCCCTAATTGTTCACTTCAAATTGAGTGTCTTATAGGAACATATTCCCTCTCTGGGAGTCCTCAGGACTTTTTACCTCAATCAGTCAAGTTATGTCACCTTTTCCTCAATAAGTCAGAACTTTCCTTGCTTATGCAAGTCGTCGGTTATCTTACCCGTGTTTGCCTTACCTTTTCAAGTATTTGAGTATCCATACTTGGTAACTGGATATTTGCCACCTTAAAGAACTCGCCTCTTTTCGCCCAGGGATATTATAGTTCTTCGCTTTTGCAAGTACTTTTCTTAAAGCCCACATGGTGGCAACCTTCTCTAGAGTCCGCTCACGCCTTTACCCTATAAGGCATCTTTGTACATATGTTTCTTTTCCTTATAAGTCGAAACTTTCCTTGCTTATGCATCTGTTGGTTATGTTACCCGTGTTTGTCTGCCGTTAGAGTGTGAGTAAGAGTTGTATTCAACTTTCTTTCTTCAAGTATTTGAGTATCCATACTGTGTGGTAATTCGTGATAATGCCACCTTGAAGAATTATACCCCGCCTTTGGCCCGAGGGATATTATAGTTCTTAAAGCGTCATGCACCTTTTAAAGCCCGACATGGTGGCAATCTTTGATAGAGTCCTCTCGATCGGTCTCTTGCCTTTTGAGTTCATCTTCACCGATGGCCTCTTTGTTATTTGTTTTCGCCTTCTCCCGGCTGCTTCATATTATTGAGTTCATCTTCACCCGATGGCCTCTTTGTTATTTGTTTCGCCTTCTCCGGCGTCATATTATTGAGTTCATCTTCACCGATGGCCTCTTGGTTGTTTGTTTCGCTTTCTCTCGGGCTTCATATTATTGAGTTCATCTTCACCATGGCCTTTTTGTTGTTTGTTTTCGCTTTCTCCCGGCGTTTATATTATTAAGTCCATCTTCACCGATGGCCTCTTTGTTGTTGTACTTGCCTTTCTCCTAATTTTTCCTATGATTTAGTTCATCTTCACCCGATGTTCTCTTTGTTGTTAGGGTTCGCCTCACCCGGCTTCATCCTATTTCTTGAGTTCACCTTTCTCCTGCTCTTGGAAAGTCTTGCCTTCTCCCAAGACTCTTTCTATGGGTAGCTTGTCTTCCCTCCCGACGCTTCTCTGTCGAGTTCACCTTCACCCGGTGCTCGCTTTTTGAGAATTTCGCTTTCCCGACGCTTCTCTTTGGTTGAAGTTCACCTTCCCGTGGGTTCTTCTCCCGCTAGTTCACCTTCACCCGTGTTCGCTCTTTAGAGTCTTGTCTTCCGACATTCTCGTAAAGTATCACCTCCGGTGGTATTTCCTAGATAGGTTCGTCCTCTCCGACATTACCTTCAAGTTTGTCGCAATCATCGTATCTCGATGTTTTTATCCTGATGATTGAGTTCACCTTCTCCCTGTTCTCTTTGAGAATTTTCTCCCGACGTTTCTCTTTGGTCAAGTTCACCTTCTCCGGTGGTTTCTTCTTCGCCACACCTTCACCCGTGTTCCCTTTTGAGTCTCTTCTCCTCTCTTCGTAAAGTATCACCCTCCCGGTGGTATTTTCCTGATAGTTGTTTTCTCCCGACATTACCTTCTAGTTTGTCGTGTAATCATCATCTTGATGGTTTTATCCTGATGTTGAGTTCGCCTTCTCCCTGTTCTCTTTGAGAATTTCGCTTTCTCCCGACGCTTCTCTTGGTTGAATTTCACCTTCTCCCTTGATTTCCTCCTTCGTTGGCTCTGCCTTCTCCCGACGTCCAATTCTTTTGTCGAGGTTGCATGTACGCTGTCTCTTCATATTACGTATCATCTAGATGGGTTACTTCAATGCAAGTGTTCTCGCTGAATGCCCGAGTTCGTGTATATGTTTTCCCTCTTCATATCCCTATGCATCATCCTTGATGGGTCATTTCAATACAATTGTTCTCGTGAGCGGAACGCCCGAGTTCGTTTGTATGAATTTGTCTCCTTGATTCTCATCTTCAGTGAGTCGCTTCTTTCATGGGTGTCTTCAGATCATCTTTGATGGGTTGTTTCAATATAAATGTTCTCGTGAGCGGAATGCCCGAGATCGCTTATGAACTTGTCCTTCATTTCTAATCCTCACGAGTCGCCCTTTCGTGGTGTCTTCTCTTCATCATCTCTGGTGTGTCACTTTAATACAATTGTTCTCGTGAGCGGAATGCCCGAGTTCATTAGTATAAGTGTACACTCCTTCATGTTTTCCGGTGTATATGTTCAAACAGTAAAATCCAAAAATATAATAACGCTCACGCATTGAGAGCGAATTTTACTGCATTTAAGTATTCAATCATCTTCTACCTTGTTGGTTCGAAGGCTTGCGCCAATCTCATTCCTCCGTCGAAGAAGATTGAATAGGGTGGCTATAACCCAAAATTCGCCTCTTCATTTTGTTAATAAATAATTGGCTAACACTTAATTAATAGGTGCAACGTGATACATATCATTCATGCATTGATCATGGGTTCGATTTTCCAATCGTATTGAATCTATACAATTCTAAAGAAGAGGTTTGGTTCCGTAAGATGAGTATCCGAGGTCTCATGTATTTGAGTTACATTCCAATATGCAAGATATGCGTCCAAAAGCTACTGTTTGTCTCTCTCGAGAATTGAGGTTTCTGGAGTTCCGATGCCTCTCAGATGGATATTGATTACACCGAGTCAGTAGTGTTACGGCTCGAATACTTGAGCCCGAATTGATTATATGGCCTTCGTGAGTTTGGAAGTGTTCAGATATCGCTTATCGATCCGCTACGATTCATCGAAAATCAAGAGCGATCGGATAAAATGATATTTGAATGTATGGGATCAAAAGTCAACAAAGTCAAAGTTTGACCGGTGAATTTCGGTCAAAATTATTGTCAAAAGTCGATATTTTAAAATGCTATTTGTTGAGAAAATCGGAAGAATCGGTGAAAATGAGGTTTCGCATTTTGGTAATTTTAGACTTAGAAAAATTTTCTAAGTTTAAAGTACTTTGTGTTCATGGAGCCATGTTGTCGCATCTCGTATCTTGCCGTCTGTGGTCGAAGTGTGAATTGATAGCCGTTGAAAGAGCATATTTCAGATTCGACTTTGTCCTTGTGAAGATTTTTCCGAAATGCCGGATTGAGTTATAAAGCTCAAGTTTGAAATTTATAACTTTGAAGTTTTATACTTAGTAAAATTTCGAGTTTTAATGTGTTCAAGTGCTCGACTTCGGAGGTATTTTACACGTGTTTCGAGGCGTCGATTCGAGCCGAGTTCAAAATAAAATTTGTTCATTTAGCGGCGATCTACAACTTTGTTGAAGAAATCGAATTCATTCGGGAAACGGATCAAAAGTTACTCTGGTTTGGGTTATCATTTCTCAAAATTCAACACTTAGAAATATTTTGATGTTTTGTTGCGTTTTGTGACAAACAGGGTCGATTTTATCATAGTTCATGGCTCTGAATCGAAAAATGTTCAACTAAAAAGTTGTTCATTTCACGACGATCAAAATTTTTGTTGAAGAAGTCGAATTCATTCGGACTCGGATCGGGAAGTAAAGCCTAAAATAAGAACTCATTATGTTTGTAAGGTTCGAGTAGTTTACATGTTCTGGCTGTCAATGATTCAGCGCATCGAAGAAATTCAACATGAAAGTTTGAGTTCATAATTCTATCTACAAGTTCCGCTTAGAAACTTTTCCGCTTCGGACGTTAGAGCTAGAAGATATGGAGCACCGCATGTAGTTTAGTTGTTAAAATGCAAGATACATATTTTGCCATGGTTTGGGGAATTTTATCGATCATCAGGTGCGATGTTCGGAGCTGTTTTCGTCGATCCGATCGCGGACGGAAAAACTCGAACGCGAAAGATGAAGTTTGCAGTGTCCTCACAAGTTTCTTTAGAAACTTTTCGCTTTGGATGTTCGAATGGGAGATACGGCCGTAAGTGAAGGTTTCAGTTGGAAATTGCAAGACATGCTTTGATCAGCAATTGTGACTTTTATCGAACACTCTATGTTGGAGTTCAGCGCATTTTTCTATGATTTAGCCTCATTCGAATGCGTGTTTAACAACAAAGTTGTACTACCACATGTTATCTTTCCAATGGCGCTGAGTTTGTGTTATTGGTCGAGTATCGAAAAGTTAATGATCCGTAGTAGTGTACATGGATTGAGTGTTAAACTTGACACTTAAAAATTCAAATACTCAAGTCATGTCGGCATGATCAAGCTAATTACGCCAGCTTGTGATCTTTTTTCGGCTTGCACTCAACATCAAAGTTATCCACATGCCTTCTTTCCAACGACACCGAGTTTGGCGCTATTTGGTCGAGTATTGAAAGAGTTATGAGACCCAAAGTCATGAAAAAAGCATTGTAAAGTTTGTCGTTATCATTATTTGTCAATTATGATTCTTAACTTCGATTGATTTAAAGTATGCTACAAGCATTATCTCAAAACTTTTCAACATGAGGATTGTTCAGCCACATGCCTTCTTCAATTTTGATGTTGAGAGTTTGAGGAGGGTTACATCTCGAGTTACCATGCCTTAAAGAGGCCGGGCTGAAAGGATATGTTAATAACCATTTTTTTCTTGTTTTCCACGTTTTTCCATTAGTTACGGTATTTGTAACAAACACTTCCTCCCTTTTTCTTTTTCACCATTCTGTAACAAACTTCTTACACAAAAAACCATCCACAAAAAAACTAACAGTAACCATTTTTCCACTTCTTTCTCCCCATCACTTTAACCTTCACTCTCCTTTCGATTCAGTTTTTGGGCTCCCAACCATAACTAACTTCTTCTTCTTTTTACCCATTTTTCTTCCAATGAATTTTTTTTTTCTCATCACACAAAACTCCATTTTCCCTCTAACAACTCACCACCGTAATTATCTTCTCAACGACACCACCACCGATCACGCTTCTCACGCACCAACTCTCTTTCTTTTCACACCTAATCTCTTTCTTTTCTCGTTATTCCACCAGTAACGACTTTCACTCCCTCTTCCATCTTCACCGTGACGCAAATGTAACACTCCACCATTTTCTCACTCTAACCTCGCTCAAGACCGCCACTAGAGGTCAAGAATTCGCCATCTTCGCTTGATATCAAGATCCGTGAGTTTTACGGACGGCATCGAGAACCAGAATAACCATGAACTTATCTCTCAAACGAACTCTCACTTTTGATAGCCGGATTCTTTTGGCTAACAACATAACGAACCTCAAACCAAATGCTCTCACTCTTTTCACGACAAAGGAATAGAATCGCTTCATGATTTCCTTCTCCACTCCCTTCATCATCGCCAGATAACGCATGGAGTTTGTATCTCAACTTCCGGTATGTCAGCGTTAGCTCGTTGCGAATCGCTTTGGTTTTCGGGCCGAAGATTCAGCCGCTATTGAGTTTATTTCAAATCACCAAGATCCTCAAGCTCTCAATCAGAACACTGTCAGCAGGATTCACGACTTAATTGTAGAGATTTCAAGGTTCTTCCGTGAATTGTGAAGCTTCAGGATGGAGTCTAGCAATTTCGATTTCAAACCAGAAGCGAGTGGTCTAAATCGATTCCGATATAGTGTAGGTTGATGAGTTTCCATGGAGATTTTCTTCCCACAGTATCACGGGAGAAGACGTCCGAAAGTCCCTGCTCCGCCGGCTCCTCCATATTTCACGCCGTGTCTCTATTCTACTAGCTCTGGTAATTTCATATTAACTAATCATATGCCAACACGTGTTTTTTTAAAAAAATTTAATTAAGAAAATCGATGGTTTAATTATGTTTGCCCAATTGATGAATGTTATGATACACATAAATTAAACGTGACATGATAAACGCGTGACATTTAAATTATTAAATCTCAATAATGAAAATATAATAATAATGTTTTTGGACAAATTTGACTTAGGCAAAAACGCAGAAATCCGGCTTAGTATATTCGAATCAGGCCCAAAGTGAAATTGCGGATGCACCCCCTCGCTTTTGATCCTACATATTATAACATAGTTTAGTTCAAACCGAAATTAGGCAAGCAAAATTTCATTTATACTTTTACACAATATTAACGCCTAATCAATTTTGATTTCGATTTCGATTATTTCGAATTATAAAAAAATATAGAAACATATTCGACATTTTAGATATTAGAATATTTTGATATTTTTTATAATATTTTTGCATTTAATTTCAATTAATTCTAATTCGTTTTTAAATAATACATTTAGATGTTTTTTATATAATTGATTTAGGAATATAATGTCATTTCTTCTTTAGAAATTCTAAGATATTTTTATATCATTCAATTATAGTCGAAAGTATATGTTATCTTAGTGTTGTAAGTAAAGTTTCGAATTAATTTTGATATTCCGATTTCATTGTAAATAACCATTTTCTCGCATTTTATGCTTTATTTAAAAGCCGCATTGCTGTTTCTGATATTCTGCTTTAGGCGCGAGTAACGCTGAGCTGCTACCATTGATCGAGATTTATAAAACCATTGATCTGATGGTACACACGTGTGTGTATTCTCAGATTCTGCCTGCTTGATTTTTACCATCTTTTGGCGTTATCCGATTGATTTGATGTATAGAATCCACACCGTTGCTCGTGACACTCTGCAGGTGTGCCCTCTTCGCTCCATTATT